>VOQK01041397.1:0-10845 GCA_015052645.1 Benitochromis conjunctus
ATGGCGACCTGTCCAGGGTGTACCCCGCCTCTCGCCCCAAGACAGCTGGGATAGGCTCCAGCACCCCCCGCGACCCTGAAAAGGATAAGCGGAAGTGAATGGATGGATGAAATTTTAGATTTAAGAAATCTTCATGCGTTGAGGTCATTTATAAAATTCAAAACTCAACATGACTCGTGATTTCACAGCTTCTCTGCTGTTCTTTTGTTTAAGAATAAGAAAACCTTTATTTGTCCCACAATGGGGACATTGCATAAAAAAAAATACCAGATTGTGTAGAACTTGGCTAAGAAAGTATGTACAAAAGGAATATTCAAAAACGACAAGATAACCCGAAAAAAAGTTAGAAAGAGTGAAAATACGCAGGAGCTGTTGCAACCAGCAGTGGCTCACGCCAGCACTGGAAGTGTGAAAAAAAATATATATATATTTATTAAATAAATAAAAAAAAAAACAGCAGTAATTTATGAGATTATGAAAGGTTAAATGTTAAACTAAATAACTTGACTAATCAATTTATGAATATATAAATGCACCTTATGACATTAATCTCTTGTTATATTGAACTTTCTCATATTTAATAGACCCTGAAGCAAAAAAATGCAAAAGGGAATGAGATCAATGTGAGTGGTTGTAGGTATCTTGGACTAGAGCACCTTCATTGTTAATGAATTCATCTTAATTAAGTAAATAATAGAGTTTGTTAAGGCAAAGTGACTTTGGCCTGAAAATGAATGTGACTCTTTCCTTTAATTGAAAGTTTTCCTAATTCAGATTAAGCTCCCTGAGCTGCATGTCAGGGATATTTATTCCCCAGGAAGGGAGTGGTGACCTCTTCTTCTAAAGATGCAAACAGTTTACATGAGAGTTGTTTTTTTTGGTGATGTCAGAGAGCAAAAGCTAAGAGTCATTTTTCAAACACAGCTTTTAAGAACCGAGACTACTGACAGAGACTAGAAAGAGACCATATTTCTCCCAAGTTGGCTTTTCTCCCTGTTTAATCCAGAACCGAATTTAAAATCCTTCTCCTCACCTGCAAGGTCTTGAATAATCAGTCCCCATTTTATCCTCAAGATCTAATGTAGTGTTTCACCCCAATAGAGCACTTTGCTCTCAGACTGCTGGTTTATTTGTGCTTCCTAAAATATTTTAAAGTAGACTGGGAGGCAGAGCCTTCAGCTTTCAGGCCCCTATTCTGCGGAACCAGTCTCAGTTGGGTTTTAGAGACAGACACCCATTATACTTTTAAGATTAGGCTTTAAACTTTCTCATAAAATGTGATATAGTTAGGATTAGGTGACACTGAACCCTCCCTTTGTTATGTGCCAGTAGACCTAGGCTGCTGGGGGTTTCCCATGATGCACTGAGTATGTTGTGTTTACTCATCGTTTATTCATCATTCTGCATTTGTTATTGTTAATCTCTGGCTCTCTTCCACAGTGTATTTTTTTGTCTCGTCTCCCTCCCCTCACCTCTCGACAAATGGCCGCCTCTCCCTGAGTCTGGTTCTACTGGAGGACCAGACTCAGGGACCAGACCCAGACTCTTTCAGCCTGTTAAAAGGGAGTTTTTCCTTCCCACTGACGCCAAGTGCTTGCTTGTAGCGGGTTGTCTGATTGCTGGGGTTTTCTGTGTTATTGTAGGGTATTTTCCTTAGAATAAAAAGCGCCTTGAAGCAACTGTTGTTGTGATTTGGCGCTATATAAATAAAATTGAATTTAAGATTGAATTGAATTAAAAGATTATTTTACTGAGGAACTGCTGTATTCACCAAGTACAATGAGAAACATGGAATGTGTCTTGTTGACACTGGTACACACAGAATTACAGAATTAGGGCTCTGACACACAACACACTGCATACTGGCACACTTTAAATGTTAGAGCCATTATAGGACTCTGAAAACAAGTAGACATGCCCTCCCACCTGAATTGGAAACGATGTGTGGAGAAACATGTTAGCAGCAATTGTAGAAGCAACAGCGAACCACTAAGCCCCGTGTGTGTGTGTGTTTGTGTGTGTGCGTTCGTGTGTGTGTGTATGATTTGAATGTATGAACAGGATCTATGTGGGCTGTGCATCGGTGCCGTTTCATGTCTGACTCACTCCAAAGCCAAACATGATCAAAGCTGGGACAGACTGAGACGGACAATCAGAGGAGGACAGAATGAGCCAGAGATAATCCAGTCCAGTCTCCACATTAGATGCATTTCTGTTAGGCATACAAATTACTGAGTTAACAGCTGATAAGATGCAAACTCCAACTGGGGTCTAGGTGCATCTAAATCCAACGATGTCATTTAGCATTACAAAACACCTGCTCTGGTATATTTGAAAACAGAAGGTGTGTTTTCCTCTCTTGCACTCCTTTGAACACCACACATCTGGGCATGTCTGTGCCCTGTTCGTGCACATATGTAGGGTTGTATAATTGTAGCCAACAGCTTGCCAAGCAGAGAGTGGAGAGAGGCTGAATAACATTTCGAACATGTTTATTTCATTGACAGCAACAGCGGGAGACTTTATCCGAGCTGGTGAGTATTACACCTCTGTGCGAGATGGCATGTCGAACAAGACTGAATGTGCCTGTGTCCACGGGCCTGTGCGAGGCCTTTAGTTTGTTTACACAGAAACACAATTAAACACATGAGCAACAGAGATACCTCCAGCTGAGAAACTCCTGCCCTCAAAATGGATTCAGCTGGTGTGTTTGAGTAATTACACTGAGCACGTATATTCAGATTTCTCTCTTTTTTTTTCCTAATCCATGCATTCTGTGAGGCCTGTCAGAAACTGTGTGGGGGGGTTTTTAAGGTAGGAGCTCTTAAGAATGAACAAAGAACCAAAACGTCATCTGAATCAGAACAGGTCAAAACCCTGGATTATAGCTGTGTGACTGCTTTTACTGCACAGACACTGGGTGAAAATTGCACTCTGTGTACATTTAAGTGTACACACACACATAGAAACTCCAAGTGATCAGTGACAAAACTGGATGAAGTGAATAATATTGATTATTTTTATAACAAATGGGACCTGTCAAAGGTTGGAATACATTAGGCAGCAAATGGACAGACAGTTCTTTAAGGCGATATGTGAGAAGCAAGAAAAATAGGGACGAATAAGGATGTGGGTGACTTGATGACTTGGCTAGAAGACCACAGGTCCCAAGGAAGCAAAGGAGGAGAGCAGGAAACAGAAGTGTGCCCAAGCAAATAATAGGAAAATACTTGCTATGAATAAAGGATATCAGACAATGCACAGCTTTCGGTGTATGGAGCTGAATGTGAGTGTCCACACTGACCCCTGCAACATTACTGCAGACCATGTCAGTGATATTCGTTGATGGTAGTGGACTCCCACGTGGACGAATAAAGTGCTTAACAAATTTAGGACCTGTCATTACAAAAATGAAACATGAAAAAACACAGATATTCTAATAATTCTTTCAAAAACAGAACTTGTTTAAAACAAAAAGTTGTATTGTTATATGCAAATTAAGTACATTCAGGTTTTTGTACTCAAATTTAAAGAGGCACACTGGACTGAATAAAACAGCAAATTTTAAAAATCCACAAATAACAACGGTAATTATATTTTAGTGCCAAAAATCTAATTTTGGTTTAAAGTTTGGGTCTATTCTGGTGGATTAATCATTACAGAAACATATAAAATAATTAGTGTCATAATTAGTGTAACCATCCATTCATTCGCTTCCGCTTATCCTTTTCAGGGTCGCGGGGGGCGCTGGTGCCTATCCCAGCTGTCTTGGGGCGAGAGGCGGGGTACACCCTGGACAGGTCGCCAGTCTGTCGCAGACCCACAGGCGACCTAATAATACAGTCTTATTAGTGTAACCAATACTGTTCATTTATGACATAAATTTTACATCTATTAAATTTGTTAAGCACTGTAGACTGACAGCTATGGACATAATGGACAGACAGTTTATATTATTAAACCACTTAGAGGACGTGCTCCACAATAAAATAAAAGCTTCTACAAGAAGCCTCTTCAAAACATCCTCCAAAGGGTAAATGGATAACGCTTTGCCTTGCCACAAAACGTGTCTCGTAGTTCCACATAATTAAAATACTAGATTTATAATAAATTATTTTAATGCATAACCAGTAAATGCTTACTATAGCCAATGCCCTCCTTTATTCTGCCAAAAGCTCCACAAGGGCTTAACACTAATGTTCTTCTACAGGGATTTTAACATGTTCATATAAAGCACACTTTTGGTTCAGAAATTATACGTTCATCTGCATTTCTGGCTTGCAGAAATACACAATGACATACGTTTTGGTGCCTTTCGGGTCATTGTTTTGAAATTTCACCTGACCTACACAACAATATACAACATATACACATATACAACATTTGGAAACTAAACTTTGAACAGTTTTCAGCTGAACAACTTTCAGTTAATTAGAGGCCTTGACAGCTTCTGAAGAGGTTCACAGCTGCAGTGACAGCTCAGTCACACCTAGCCAATCTTAATAGGTATGTAGCCAAATGACAATGCTTATTAACACATATTTAATATTAGGTTAAACACAGGGAGACACTCTGGAGAAGAAACAACAACAAAAACATTCAATGATTGTATCATAACTAATATAATAATAATGAATAAATATAACTACAAACCAAACTGTTGTATTTTGAAGGGACATCGTTAGCACTTTGGTTGTGTAGGGGGCCATACAAACACCAAAACAGTGCAACAAAAACATAATTTACATGTAAATATATACAAATTAAATGATTTTGTTTTTAAATGTCAAAAGCACATCAGGAGAGTGTTGGACCACAGAGTGGAGCCTGGCTGTCTGATCCCCAGATCTTTGTAGCACTCACCTGGCCCACGGTCTCCACCTGCTAGCTGAAGTCTACTTTTAGACCAATCGATTAAATGATCAGTTAGTTCTTTTTGGGGGTTTTTGCTGTTGTAAGTCTCCAGACATTTACAGATATTTTGCTGTTATAGCAAAATAACAATTCTGATTGTTTTAGCACAATACATGGAATTTATGTGTGAATGGCAGATTTACACTTGCCTATATGAAATATAAATTATTGAATAAGGAATGAAACTGCTTGAGCATAAAGTGGTGTAATTTAATTAAGCTTTATGAGAGCTTTGACATAAGTGTCAGTTACTGATTTGTATATATATACTTGTTATATATATATATATATATATATAGATATATATATCACAAGTCACATTAATATTTGAAATGCTGTGCTAGCATGGCTAAAAGACTCTTCTTCACATACCCTATGTGACTTTCTCACCTTAAGTAATGTTTATGATGACGATGACAGTCAAGGACAATCTGTGCTGTCAAACCCCAAATCACTTGACATTTAGAAAGAAGAGATGGTGTTTATGGGTTAGTTTGTTAAACTCTGTGACCTGCGCTTTTGAGGTTGACGGCTATGTTATGAGAGCAAGTAAACCCCAGTTTTAGTGTGTGAGCTTGTGGCAGCTGCCTCATTCAGGTTTGATAGAGGCAAAACAATTGCCGCTGTTGTTGAAAAATGGGGAATTTTGCTACGATTTATCAGAGAGCAAGACACCATGAGGGATTGGTGCTCACTATGCCTGCTGAGTTAGCTACGAAAGGCTTTCTGTTCAAAACACTGATCATTTTTATTTAAATGTATTTGAGAAGCAGCGTTAAAGATGAATTATTTAAGCGGGTAATAAATTCAATACAAGCAATAACACAAATGGATACTAACCCATACTGATTGTGTAGCAGACATGAGGGATGTGTGCATGTGTGCGCGTGTGTGTGTGTGTGTGTGTGTGTTGCTGTTTTGGCAGATGGATGAACTAAACTACAGGAGAGCCTTCACAGTGTGCTGACCCACAGACCTCTGTGTTTTTAATCTTTGTTAGTCTCTACAGTGCCTGACAGCAATACCACTGCGCCCTGTAGGGGGCGCTGTAAATGAAGCCCAGACATGTTGCGTGGGAGAAGACAAGTTTAAGTGATTGTCTCTGTTCTTTAAAAATGATTGGGCTGTACAAACAAGTTTGTAGCACAGTACTTTGTAAGATGCCAGCATTTTCCCATTACACATTCTGGTCCAGAAAAGTTTGGACAGTGACAAATTTTCATAATTTTGTGTATGCCATCACACTAGATTTACAGAAACATGCAAAGATGCTGACAAAAATTCATATTTTTAATACGTTGATGAGAATCTTTTTTAAAACAAGGGTCTTAAGTCTGCTTTCTTCAATTGTAGTTTGCAGGTTTTGTCCTTTTTTGTCTTCAGTGAGTCAATAGCATGCTCAATGAAGCTGAAATCAGGTGATCCACTTCCCTTCACAACTCCCAGGTTGCTTTCACAATATGTTGTGGGTCATTGTCCATCTGTACTGTGAAGCGCCGTCCAATCAGCTTTGCTGCATTTGGCTGAGTCCGAGCAGAGATTATAGCTTTTCTGTCACATCATCAATAAACACTAGTGACCTGATGCCACTGGAAAGCGTGCATGTCCATGTCATCACACTGCTTCCACTGTGTTTTACAGATGATTTAGTTTGCTCTGAATCAGTTCCAACATACAGCCATAATTTTCCTTTTTCATCTTTTTTTCATTCTCCCAGCGTATGAATGGTTTGCACCTTCTGGTGAACTCTGTGTTTTCTCTAGTGAATTCTTGTCTTCATGATAGACTTGGTTAATGATATGTCTTCCTCCTGGAGTGTTCGTCTGTTGGCTGTATGTTCTGAAGAGGCTGTGCGTGACCCAAGAAAAGGTTTTTCAATCATCCACCACTGATGTCTTTCATGGCCTTTAGGCCTTTTTAAGTTGCCAAGCTCTTTCTGTTTTCCAGAATGTAACAAACTGTTGATTTGGCCACTCCTAAGATTTGTGCTGTTTTTCTGATGGAGTTGCCTCTTTTTTACAGCCTAAAGATGGGATGATTTACACTGAGAGCTCCTTGACCACATGTTTTGGGCTCACAGCCACAGAATTAGCTCCAGACCTTTTAATAATTTATGAACAACAAAGAAAAAGTTATTTGCACAAAAGTGCTTTTGACTAATGTGCAGTGAGAATAAAAGCAAACAAAAAAGTTAGAAGAAATAAAAAAAAACTAAACCGTGAGTCATACAGGATACAAAGCACAGCCTCTGGGTTCAATGTCGTGCGATTTACACCACCACCCCACCTGACTATGTAAATTATTTGCAATATAAAAGTGTTAATAAGATCATAAAAATCATCACATAGCTATTTAAATGATGTTCACAAAAGCATTATACTGCATTTACAGACTTTTATGTACATGATTGTTACTGTGGAGGAGATTTGAGACTTTCTTGAATTTGTATTCAATCGATGATGCAGAAAATATATAAATGATTTCATGTTTCGTCTGAATCTGCTTTCAAGTCTTCTTCTTTTCCATTGCTGGAACTGTAAGCTACTTTGGACTGCTCTCTTATTCACCAGAGGTCTCAAATGGACTTGTAACTGCATTTGTAACACCTCTGAAGATCAAACCAGGGAGCTCTCAATGCTTAAACCACATTACAGGTAGAAAACCAAGCAGTCTGTTTTATAGGCTTTTCATCACCAAGAATACTCAGTAGTTAAAATAATTTTCATTTTGATCTGGCAAGAAACTAAAGTGATTTCTACATCCCCTTCATTAAGCTGCTGGCCAGTGTTCAGTCGTACCAGAAAACATCGAGTAATCTTTAATGAAAATGGATCAGGTTTAAAGTTTTAGAGTCTTCATGTACAGCTGTCGCATGAGCAATAGGCTTCGGTACTGAATCATAGAACAAATACATTAACTTATGAATTTACATGATTAACAGTTTTCTGCCAGTCTTTTGTTCTTGGTTTATTTGCAGCCATAGTGATGTCTTCTGCTGTTGTATTTTTTATGTTCTTTATATATGTTTAATACCGGCTCATCTGATAGTGTTCTGATTGCAAGATGGAGCCATATGGTGTGGAAGAAGAGTCAAGTGACAACATCCTTTTATGTAAGACAGCACAGAGACTACAGCAGAAGGCCTGATAACCTTTGCTGTAGTTATCACTGGGGTCTAGGTTCTGTCCAGCCAGCTAGCCCAAAGAAACCCTGACTATGTCGAACTTCACGTTACACCCCACAGCTTAGTTTATCTTCCACTTTGACTAGAGTAACAGTTGGCTTTCCTCCCATGTAGCTGCGTCATATCTGTTTTTGTTCAAAAACCTTATGTAATTTGTTATATTGGGAACTAATTGTTATGAGGCTTTTTGAAATCTGAGCCACGTGCGCTGGTGTGTGTCTGCATATGCTCTACGACTGAGTGTGATTTAATGTGTTTGGTTCATAATTTATCAACTGACACTGCGTGTGCGTGTGTGTGTGTGTGTGTGTGCGTGTGTGTGTGTGTGTGTGCGTGCGTGCGTGCGTGCATGTGTGTGTGTGTGTGCGTGCGTGCGTGTGTGTGTGTGTGTGTGTGTGCGTGTGTGTGCGTGTGTGTGTGTGTGTCTTTCTTCTAGATAGAGGCTGACTCTAAAGCCATGGTGGCTGGACGCGTCTGCTGATTGAATCCTCTGTCCTGTGTGTCATGTTTATTAGTGGAAACCTGGTTTTAATTTTCAACATAGTGTGAGTATGAACAGAAGTGTGAGGAACACAGGGGATCCCGTTTCCCCGTTAGCCCACCTGCCCAGCACCAAACCTCTGCGCTGAGCTCTAACTATCATTTGTCTTCTTAATTCATCTTTTTTGTGGTTTTGGAGATAGTCATCATCTGTGTTAAGCTGTAGCATGGAGAGTGCTGCTACTTGATATATATAAGTAAAACTGAGCAATGAAGAAATGTGGAAAGGGAAAAACTGTTGTGATGAGTTATAGACAGGCCTATGTCTCTACAGAAAGAAAAGCATGCAGGTGCTTTTGAGGGTTTCCTCTGCCACTTTGACTTAACAGAGTCATTACTTCAGGAATTCTCATACTGGGGCTTATCAAATAAATGAGGGTAATGTGAACATGAGTTTCTGTGATTGCCATCCCTAGTAATAACATCCTTGGTGCCAATATTTTAGTCAGGATGCAGGAAACAATTTTTATTCCTTGCAAAAATCATCCTTTCAGGCTTTGGTATCCAGAGTTTGTCAAAGCATTACAAGTTTGGTGGCTTCAAAAATAAGCCTGTCCACAGCATCTGTTTATAGGGTGGACCTGTGGGAGCTCATCAGTGTTGAAAGGGACACTATAGTGGGAATATACAGGTAGATTGGTGAGCTTCGCTACACTTTGTTTACATCGTGGTTCAAATAAAGCCCATTTTAATCTTTAGTGGGCTGGACCAGCGGCATCCCCATTCCGGCCAGTGTAAAGACGATTAATTACACATTTAATCCATGGTACACCTTAAAATAAGAAAAGAAAGTAGAGGACAGGTCTTTCTACATGATGAAAAAAAATGGTTTTGTAGTTCATGAACACAGTCTGTCAGCATCACTGTTTGGGCTTAAATTGTAAGAAAGAACTGTGTAAAACTGTCTCAGTTTTCAAAGCTGTATAGTGACCTGGATTTGCGTCTTTGTTGAGCTGCTTTTGGCCCCGCGGCCTTATGTTTGACACCCCTGCTCTAAAGGCTTGGCATTATTGTGGACTTTTCATGCTCTGCATGAGGCTCTTCAACTCGTCATTTATAGCCTCCTCATCAGAGTTGCTCTGCTTTCAGCTGTGCTGTTCCTCTTTAAGTGTTTTACAAGGTCTTTATTTTTTCTTCTTACCTCAGATTCTGCTGCTGCTAAAGCTCATGGGAGACTTGATCAAGTGAGAGTGTTTTGAGCCCATTGCTGTCTGCAGTCATTTCATCACTTCTGCTGCTCTAGCTTTGATGTCACGAACCTTTTTTTATTAATAAAATGAGTCATTTTTAAACGGGGGATCTAAACAATAACTCATGTCTGCCATTATTATCTAGGTTTGAACAACTGTCTTGATCTCCATGGTCAGCTGAGAGTCATTTTCGCGGATGAAAACACTTTTATTGGCTTGAACAATGCGACCCTAACATTAGCATTCACCAGACCAGTGATTTCTGAACTACTGAAGAGCGCTTAAAATCTTCCTCATTTCCTGTCACTGAGAACTTCTTTTCTTGTCAGCTTCCAGCTCATGATTTACAGCTCTGTCCTGTTTGGTCATTCTTTGGATCATCTTTTGTAGCAATCCCAGGCTAGCAGGTATCGTTGTTGTGAGCTGGTTCTTTGGCAAGCTGAGCAATAATCAGGTCCTTCTTCTGTTTCCAGGAATATGAGATTGCAGCAACATTTTTCATACACCAACTGCATGTTCTTTCTTGGCATCTTTTACAGCTCTCTGTAAAGAAATCAAACCATGCAACAATCTTTTGCTTCCACAGAAATGTTAAACCAGGAGAAATGTTGAAAACTTTGTTAAAAAAAACAGTTTGTTTAGTAGTTCCTCTTACTTGACTCAAGTCTTCACTACATATATAGAAGTACCAAACTGTGACTTTATTGTTGAGCAGAGCAGTTGCATCTTGGGGTGGCTGTGGCTCAGGTGGTAGAGCAGGTCAGCTACTGATCGGAAGGTTAGCGGTTCGATCCCTGGCTCCTCTAGTCTGCATGCCAAATATCCTTAGGCAAGATACTAACCCCAAGTTGCTCTCCGATGCATCCATCGGAGTGTGAATGTGTATGAATGTTAGTTAGAGCACTAAAGTATAGTATAAAGTGCTTGTATGATTGGGTGAATGAGGTTGTTGTATAGAGCGCTTTGAGTACTCCGGGAGAGTAGAAAAGCGCTATATAAGAATCAGTCCATTTACCA
>VOQK01041401.1:0-14625 GCA_015052645.1 Benitochromis conjunctus
TGATGCATGGGTTAGCTCACTACCTACCTTTTTTATTTGACTACTTTACTGGAGGAGACAGAGGTGGAGACAAACATCAGAAAAACATGAACATCAAACACAAAGATTTCCTGTTGCTCTTTTTGGTCACTGAACAGGCAAACAACTGTCTACACAGTGAGCTTCCTACATTCTTACAAAAGTCCCTGTTGCTTTGCATTTTTAGGCTGCCCTCTTTTAGTATTTCCCTCTGAAAGTATTATTTGGACAGTAAATTCACACAGTTATTTTAAATGCTGTGTGAAGTTGACAATGTAGTGAACCTATAATATCACTGTGGATGCAAGACTGTCCAAAATGGGCATCCATGCACAGAAACAGACATACTAATTGCTCAGGTTTTAATAGAGATGTTTGCTCAGAGAACACCATTCTTGGCCATTTTTGTGGGACATGCCTTCCTCAAGGATTTTGATTATTAAAATGTTGCTAATGCTTTTTATTTAACATGCTATCGCCAACTCAGTGCTCAGTGAAGCCATCAAACCATGCAAACTGGTTTAACTGTGAAGGTTTTAAGCCAATCATCATCGACGTCATCGACGAGAAAATATCTGTAAATAAATAAATATTTCGTTGTTTAAATAAAGGACACGTTATATGTGTGACTCATAAAAAATCTGCACTCTAGCATTCTTGGGATGTTCTATTTTCTACTTTCCCAAATAAATCCTCCTTTAAAGAATCATTCTGTTTCACTTTCAAAGGAAAAAGCCATTTAGGTCTCACATTTTCCTTGTCAAAACTAAATTGCTCCAAAATAAACGCAGTCATCATAGGTAAGCGTTATGTATATTATGAGAAGATTATCTCAACGCTGAGCTGATAGAGAAGTGTGGATACGCAGATCAGTTTTTAAACCTGTCAGAACCTTTTCTTTTCTTTATTTCTTTTTTTTTTTTAAAGCGACATCTTTGATTACCCACTCCTATTCACAAGCATGCTCCATCAGAGGAGAGAGTGGGGTCCAGTATTTCACAGTGAAACACTCCAAGAGGCAGTGCCAAATGATTTCTGCCGGCCCATTTATGTGGCTCAACTTCAGCGGAAGTGGACTGAGGTCACTGATAATAGAATGTAGGATTTATAGCAAAGAGTGACAGTGAAGGAGAATAATTCTAGTGCTGAATCACTGCTGATACTTTAGTAAATGAATCACTTTAGATACTTTAGATCCTATTGCATAATACCATCAGGCTTATACACCAAAAGGTTTGTCACCATGTTGCTCGATTCACCATCACATCCTGCTCTCACAGTCTCACGTAAGTCTTGTCACAAACAACCAGAAAGAATCAAAATCGAGTATGAGCAATTATCAAGCTGTGTAGGTGAAATGGAGCGGTCATGTTGCAGAAATACTGCAAGATGAACCAAACCAAAAATCTTCTGCCATTCCACCAACACACTGACTCAAGCTTAGTAACATTAAAAGAACAAAACAAAAAAACACAATAGAAATCAAATATTAGAAGGCTTTTTAGAATTTTTATTTTAATCTCACTCCTACCAATTTACAGTGAACCTCAGTAACTACTAGATTAGCTCTTGAGCTCAAAGTGAGTTTAGCCAACTTACCTACAGATTGCTTCTGCAGGTCTGATGAATGTTGCTGTAACTATATGCATTATTATCCTTATTAGAAACAGCAGTTAGATGGGGAATATAAAACTTACAAAAGGACAGACAGGTGTGGGGTTAAATACCAACAATCAGCTGCTTACGTGGGTTTTGTGTGTGTGTGTTTTTTTTTTAAATAAATTGCTGTCCTAGCATTAGTTCAAATATAGCCATGCCAAAAATAATGTCTTGCTTTGTTTCTTTTGTAATCATATGTTTCTGAAAACATCAAGGAAAAAAAACAAAACGATTGTTTGAAATTTTGCTTTCTTGCTTCGGGGTAAATTTATATTCTCACTTAATTGAAGAAAATGTATCTGCTTGTCATTATTCAGTTCATATTGTAGAGATATGATTTCAGCTGTGACAGTGTTGCTATATTATTAAAAATACAATATTTGTTGTCTGTCTTGATGATGTACCTTTTTTTTTTTTTTAAAGAATGGGATCAGTTTTAAACTTTGTCATGATCATAAGCCCATCCCTTTTAGTCATGCAGACAGAAAAATTGCTTTACATGTGCTAAATTTCATGTGGGCGTGTAGCTTTCCCAAAACAGCAATTAATGCTTGTCAACATTCAGCAAGCCAGCAGACTGTTACTGGACTGACCCATTATCAAACCATGTAGGCTTAAAGCTGAAATAAATACAGTGCTAGTTTTAATCTAGAAATGACTCAGACACATTCCATAAATTTTAGAATATAAAAGATTTTAATTTAGAAAAATAATCTCATTGTCTCCTAATTCAACAGTCATTGCAATGAACTGTTTGACTGTCATGCTTTACCTGAAACCTGAGCCCTAATTCAAATAACATTTGGCACTTTTTAATTACAGTTATTCTGAACAGTTATGTAAATGATAACATGATATTATCACATCATGAAAGGAGTTCACTGAAACTGAAAATAGCATTCCCTGGAGTGGATCATTGTTATTTCATGTGTTGAATGATAATAGAGTTCCTTAATACAGTTCCTTAATTTGTTGGACAAAGACATGATTTTTTGTAGTTTTGCCTCTGTACACCATCACATTGGGTTTAAATTAAACAATCAAGATGTGATTGAAGTGCAGACATTCTGTGGTAATTAAAGGGGGTTTTTCAATCATTTTTCTTTTTTCCAGTAACTGTTTAACAATTACACTTTTATACATCGTCCACCTGTTTCGGTGGCTCAAAATTATTTTGAACAAGTGACTGACAGGAAGTTGAGTTTTTTCTAATAGCTTTTCACTGTAATTTTAAATATGAAACCCAAAGAGACATCAGTGCAAGTGAGACAAGGCATCACTAGGCTGAAAAAATAAAGTCACGCTATTGGAGAGATAACAAAAATATTAAGGGTATTAAATTCAATAATGTGCTGCATTTTTGAAAAGAATGAACGCACTGACCAGCAGCACCAAAAGGCCCAAAAGATTATAGAAAACAACTAAAAAAACCATCTTAAGGAACCTGTGCAGTTCTCGAAGAAAACAAAGGAAGAATAACTTTTGGCAGAATGATGGGGGAAAAAAAGCCTAACACATTATTTAACATGGTGGAGGGCATTGTTATGAGATGGGCAGGTGTTGCCAGTGGAAATGGGTTACTATTGCTTGCTGATGATGCAACAGCTGATAAAAGTAGCAGGGTGAATTATAAAGTGTACAGGTTTATACTCTCTGCTCAGATTCTGCTAAATACTGAAAAAACTATCAGACAGTGATTCGCAGAGCAAAGTGATAAATGACCCAAAGCATACTGCAAAATCCCAAGAATTTCTCAGTGCAAAGAAATTAGATTTTCTTCAGTGACCAACTCAGTCACTTGAACCCAACACTGAAGACAGAGAGATCCACAAAAAAAGGCAATGACCGTAACTATATGTGTTATTATCCTTATTACAAACAGCAGCGCATACTGTCTGTATGACATGGAAAACTTAATAAATGTATTTTGGCAAGTCATTTTATTTTAGTCAAATAAAATGACTTGCCAAAAAAAAACCCCCAACAAACCTCAATAATGAGTTATGTTATGTTATTTACAAGGGTCTTTATGCAACAGAATAAGGATGCACTTAATTATAATATTACAAGGATCAGAATTATCAGCTGGTACTTGAACGCTTACTGTTTGCTTACTGGTTATAGTAAAAAGCTGGGTTATGGTCTTCTACCTTGATTTGGGCTGAGGTCGAGCAACTGGGGACATGTGACTGGGAAGCTGTAATTTCCAAACCATGACCTGTAGCTGGTACGGCAAGCCTGCTTACCAACACTGACAGAGCAGTTCAGATTGGGCACAGCTGTGTAATGTGGGGTTTGTTAGGCAAACAAAGGTTGGCAGGTACTGATTTATATCCTAAATACACAGAGTGCAGAAATTGTAAATAATGGACCTAACTAATGTTTAGCTGCTATTTGACTTTTCACTTGTTCAAATGTAAGGAAAGTATTTGCACATGTTTCTAAGTTTAAACAAGAAAAAACTCAGTGAGCTGCAATGGAAAATAATCCAGAATACCTGAATCTGAAGGAATTATAGAAAGAGTGAAGCACAAAGATCTGAAACAGAAGACCAAATGGAAGTACACTTTCTGTTACACTTGCTGGACTTCGAGAGGCGCCTTTTTAACATATAGTTAAGGATATGTCCACTGTGATAAATGACACATACAAGTTTTTGTTTAAACCTTTCTTTTCTCCCTCCAGGGATGGTACGATTTACAACATGATAAACACATGTAACCATCTCACTCCCATAAATCTGCCAATGATAGCAAATTCTCATGTGTCGGCTTTTTAATTTTGGTTGTGTTTTGTTTGATTTTGGGGTTTTTTTGGACTGAGAGTTAAAACTATTTGGAGTCAAACATATTAATTTACTTTCCTTAGCTCTGTTATTGGTCTCGTTGAGCCAGGAGGACTATTACGTCCTAGTCTGTCTTCCTGTGCCGTTAAGGGGGAACAGCTGCAACATTATCAGCAGGATATGCTTTGGTTCTGGCAAGGACTTCCCTGCTCTCAGCAGCTTTACTGCATTTACAGTACATTACCACAGTTGTAGTCAACTTGAATAACTGTGTTTAAACTTCACCTGTCTGCTCCACTGACTTCTGTGCTGCCTTCTGTGTTGGCCCCTCCACCCCAGTCCATTCACACACACTTAAAGTGAAGATGTCAGTGGTGAGCAAAAAAACGTATGAAGTACATTCCCGGTTTCGTAATCGCCAGAAACGATTAAGCTAGGTGGCTAATGTCTATATACATGTAAATGTGTGAATGTCTGTTTAAATCCTTTCCCGTGATTATTTTCATGTTGGCATTAGATAAAATAAATGAAATTAAATTTCTCCCTCTGCTGTTACTGCAACGTCTGCATGTCCATTTCACGTTTTGGAAAGGCAAAATCTGAAATGGACATAACATTGTCTTTAGGTCTTGTCTGGTCTTTAAGTCATTGTCCTTCCAAATTCTGCTGTAATTCAGTTTGTCAGTTGGATGGCCATGTGAGGAGCAAAAATGCTCTTTCTTCCCTCTGGTTAACATTATGTTTGTCATTTTTATATTTAAAGGCTTAAGGTCAGTCTCTTGCACGTTGCTGCCAGTTTAGATAGAGCTGTTTAGCTTTTATGCATAAAACTTTAAAAAACACGTCAGATCTCAATGTGGATATCTATACTGATATGGACCGGGTAATGCATTAAGAGTCAAAGGATACATCATTTGATAGAAATAAAAAAATTATCAACCTACAAAGTGCATGTTCCTAATGAGACGATGGATAGTGTCTTGGGGAATATCGTCCCAGATCTGGACCACCACCATTGAGCTCCTGCACAGTTTGAGGTGCAATCTGGCAGCATTGGATGGACCAAACCATAATATCGCAGAGGTGTTCTAATGAGTTTAGGTCAGGCGACTGTGGGTGCAAATCAGTGGTATCAATTTCTTCATCCATTCTTCAGCCGAGGATTTCATTTGAATACCCGATGGCAGTCAGGTTGCCTAGCCTGACAGAGACAGTGACACTAGTGGTCTTCTGGACGTCATTTCGGAGTTCTGGCAGTGTGCATTCTTGCACAAAGGAGCCAATACTTGTTCTGCTGATGAGTTAAGGGCTTCTACAGCCCTGTCCAGCTCTCCTAAAGTAAATGCCTGCCTCCTGGAATCTCCTCCATGCTTTTCAGACTGTGCTGGGAGACACAAACCTTCTGGCAATGACACATATTGATGTGCCATCATGCAGGAGTTGGTCTACCTACGCAACCTCTGTAGGGTCCACGAATCGCCTCATGATAGCAGTACTGACACATACCTTAGCCAGTAAAGCCACAGCTTAGCCACCTGTAAAACCATTCCTATTTTGGGGGTTGTCTCATTGTTGCACCCGTCTATTACATGCAACTGAAACTCCCTCTGCTACTTAAATGACCAGATCAATTTCCTAGAAGTTAAACTGACTTGTTACTGTACTTGGATTAAAAGTGTTTTATTTTTTTGAGTAGTATATGTATATATTTTCTCACTTCTAATACATTGCACATTGCTGTTCCCACATATTGCATAATACCTGGGGATAATGTATAACCAAATGAAATACTGTCCTTTGATGTTCATAACATTATAAAAAGAGATAATAGTTTGGTTGGAATTCAGATTTCAGCTTGTATCAGTTTTACAACTAATCTATCCAAATACCAAAAGCCAAACACAGATCTCTACAGTGGCAATAATTTTCTGAAAAGTAAAGCAAAATAGAGGAGTGTTTGTGTTAATAGCACTCTGTTCAATAGCGTTTGTTTAATTTGTTTTCCCAGCATTTCACTGCTGAGTTGGTGTCCTTGTGGTCAGGGATGGCTAGTGATGGCTAGTGTGTGCAATGCTTTGTGAGCTGACCATATTTTCTCAGCAGTATTTAGTGCTTTGAAGATTCCACCAAAAAAGCTCAAAAATGTTAGTTGGTATATTATATAGTATTTTTTTCCTAATTCTTTGTGACTCTCCATAATACTCCCAACTGTACTCTGAGGTGTTTGTTTACAGTGATATCAGATTATAAGCGTCTGCAATGGATAGAAGCTGTAATGTTATGCAGTGATGATAACATGAAAGGGGAACTTTGCTGAATCAATATTTTGATGATTCAATGATGATGTCTCATTAGCATTATAGTTAACTAACAATATTTCATAGTCAGTCTGTAGAGCAATACATGTTCAGTATTTTCAACCTAGGAATCACCAGGGAGCTACACAATATATATACAAATTCTTGTACCCAGGAGTTTTACTTAAAACTCATAAATATACTCAATATAATGAGATACTGACCAGTATTAAAAATTTTAATGGTTTCACTGGCACAAAACTAAGATAAAAAGTACCTGCTCAGTGAATCCAAATACAAATCCACCTCATCAGTTAAATCACAAGCACACAGTAATCGGAGCATGAATAAGTGGAAGTGGAGATAGGAATAACTGGAATTATCAGTAACAGCATTAGAGCTCACAGAGGTTTAAGGCATGTTGTTATTTTACCAAGAACATACCTGTTCTCTTCTGTCTGCAGACTGTGAAGGTCAATTGCACATTTGTGGCCGGCATCAATCTAAGCCACTATATTATGGCTTTCAAGCAAGCCTAATCTCACAGCAAAGATCCTTGAATCCTGCTCAATAGAGCAGGTAAAGAAAACAGAAGACTGACGCTTTGAACCGTTTGAACCAAGACTGAAGAAGTCACTTGGATGAGTGACGAAACATTTCTCCCTCTGAAAACGCTACGTCCAGATCAACAGAATCAACCATTTGGGACTCTTTGAACCAGTTTTGACTTAACAAATGGTTTTTTTCCTTTTCTCAGTTGAATGATGTCAAAATCCTCAGTGGTTGTGAACTCAAATGTTTAATCTCTAACTTTTGCTCTAATGGCAAGGTGCTAATTCTAGCCTCTATTAAATTGTCTGCGTCATTCATTTTATTACCCTGCTCTGGTGACTAACAGAACAGCGAGCTGTTGGTTGAAAAGGCTAATGATAACATCTTGACGTAGGTCAGATCAGTTAGCATTAGATTTTACTGGTTGCTATCAGCATGGGGCCTGATAACAACCAATAAAATGCATTCCTTTGGTATGCATTTGCTACCAAAGGAAAGCCATCCTGACTTTGATGCAACAGATATAATAACGTTTTTAGATTGCATTACAGTACTGTTTAACACATCAGTATTAGTTAGATATGAAGAAAAATACATATCAATCAATTGTACTATTGATGCACATCTGGTGCCCCCCTCAATAAGTTACCATAAAAATTGGTGTTGGATTAGAAACCTATTTGCAACAGTATTAGTGCCAGCAACACTGTCTTCCCCTTCTCCCATTGACACACAACTTCACACAGCTTGCTGCAGATGGATAGCACATAGCCCCTCCCCTCATTAGCTACTGAGCATGAAGACACTTTGTGAGGACTTTCAAGAGGTCAGTAAAACCCTAAACAATTAAGCAATTATCACAAATCTTAAACTGACTGGTGCAGTGTTAACATTAGCCGTTTAACTACTAGGAATTAGGTAATAGCCACATTAGCCTTATGTTATCATAAGTGGCTATGGCTAATTAAAAAATGATAACGTTAAAGTCGGAACTATCAGCAAATATTAGTAGTTTTTTAACATTAATAGACATTGTTAGTTAGCATGATAGAGAGTGGATATTATACCACAGTGATTTGTATCTATAACAGGTTAAAGACCCAGACGCAGAAAAACAGAGAAACAATTTTTTCTGGTCATGAATGCAAGTAAATGACTGTAATTTGGCATCTTAATAAAAAAAAGTGCTTTGTTATTTTTTCTTGCTTTCTTTGTATATTCATGGATAACAACGGTAATTATACTTTTTGCATTTCTCATTTTGATTAAAGAGCATAAGATAAGATAACCTTTATTAGTCCCACACTTGGAAAATTGTTTTGGTCACGGCAGAAAGTACAAGTTTAAGAGCAGTAAAAGTTAAGAAAAACACAACAGGATCGGGTAAGATAAAATAGAAAAGCATACTGTACAACAAGAATAAAATAAAATACTATATACAATAGAATAAAGAACTATAGTACTATACAAATAAGATAAAAAATACTGTACAAAGAGCTCTGTTGTGGTAGGAAAGAAATTGCACTTTGTTATGTTGCACATCAGGGAGACAGTTAGATGTGTGTATGGGATGTGTGTGTGTGTCTGTCTACACGAGTGTGGTCCTCTGCAGGGACCAAACACCTGCGGAATCTCTCCGTCCCACATCGTGGGTACCTCAGTCTGCCACTGAAGGAGCTGCTCAGTGTGGTCAGAGTGTCCTGAAAGGGGTGGGAGATGTTGTCCAACAAGGATGACAGCTTAGCCACCATTCTCCTGTCACTCACCACCTCCAGTGGGTCCAGAGGTCATCCTAGAACAGAGCTGGCCCTCCGGATCAGTCTCTTTCTGTCCCCAGCAGAGATGCTGCCGCCCCAGCAGACCACAGATGGCTGAGGCCAGCACAGAGTCATAGAAGGTCTTCAGGAGTGGGCTCTTCACTCCAAAAGACCTGAGTCTCCGCAGCAGGTACAGCCTGCTCTGCCCTCTTCTGTAGAGGGCATCTGAATTGTTTATGGTTTATGTTCAGATGAACACCAAGGTAGCTGTAGCTATCCACAGCCTCGATGTCCATACCTTGGATTTTTAGTGGTTGCAGTGAAGGATGTTTGTGCCTGCGTGCATACTGATGCATGTGCATACTGGTGGATTAACAATTACATAAATGTAAAAAGTTATTTTAGTAATAACCAATACTATTAATTTAGGGCAGCTGTGGCATAAACCTTAAATTCAGTGGTGGCTTATTTAAATCTGTATTATACCAGGATGATTTTATATATATATATAATGGGGCTGTCAACGCGTCACCACGATTAACGCGATTACAATTTTTAACGCAATTAACCCATCTGGGGCACAGAATGACTCAAAATCCCTGAAATGTCTCTATCAATGCATTTCGGGCAGTTTGTCCATTCTGGGTTCCAGATGGGTTAATTGTGTTAAAATTTTTTAATTGCGTTAATCGTGATGACGCGTTAACGTTGACAGCCCTAATATTAATCGCATGAGCAAACAGACTCAAGAAAAAAGACAATATATACACACTTAACATGTTTATTGAACATCTTGAACAGTCATGTTAACAAATAAACATTTATCCACATTAATGTGGCCCTGTTACTCCTCTTTCAGCCAGTTACTAAGACTAACTAACTTGTTGACATTGTCTGAGAGGAGAGCTGAGCGCTCCTTATTTGCGATGTTGCCTGCAACTGAGAACAGTCTCTCACATGGAACAGTGGTTGCAGGAGTGGCTAGATATTTGCAAGGCAGCCATGCCAGCTTGTCATGAGCTCCTGACCACCACTCCAAGGGACAGTCCTGCATACTAATGATCGGCTCTGCTCTGTACAAGTGCACGATTCTGTCCGGCAGCAACTCCTCATCTGATTCTGAATCTGAACCCATCTGCAAAAAAACTCAGTTTCTTGGGTGGCCCATCTTCACAAGTCTGTTGAGGTGGGGACTGATCCTACAGCAGTCTTCCAAGTGTGGTCCACACCTTCTCTCTGTCACTCCTGGAGGGGAAATTCAAGTTCTTGAAACGAGGATCCAAAGCTGTTGCACTCTTGAACCATTCATTGTTGATATAGTTTTCTTGACGGGAGTTTGGGTCTTCTTGGAGTGCTATTTTAAACTTAGCTACATATGCAGGGTCATCATCAGAGGTTTCCATCACACGATGCAGGTGGCAGAAGGCGGGCAGTACCACTGAGCAGGAAACTTAGAATTCCCCACCCAGAATCTCAGTTACATACCTGTAGTGAAAACACACAAACAGAGGGAGAGAGGCAAGAATAACAAAATGGTTATTAAAACAAGAAATTGATTTTGTTTAATCAATTCATTTTATTTCAGCCTAAATGGTATACAGATTGCTTACTATTAGGGCTTCAGAAGAGACTCCAGTTTCTGCAGTTTGTCCCATTCTTTTGGTGTCAGCATGACAAGTTTGTGGCTCTGTTGGTCCAGGGTCGCTTTAATTGCTGCTTGGTTGCGGTTTAGACACTTTGACCATTTCTAGTGTTGAATTCCAGCGTGTTGGCATGTCCTGGATCAATGGCTCCTTCTGCTGCCCAGGGTTGTTTGCTGTGTTTCCAGCTCTGAGGCGTTGGCTGGCATGTTTGGCTACAGCTAAATCCTTGTGCTTTTTTCCTTTTCAGTTTCATAGAGCCCATGAATTTTTGACATTATTGTGCTTCTTGTTGGAGCCTTGTACAATGCATCTTAAGAAGCAACTTGCAAAACCTTCGTAAAGCCTGTGTCCTCGACGATATTAATACGTCTGCAGTTTGTTGTAATCCACTTGGCAATTGTGTCAGTCATTTTGTCCGAGGTAGACTTACTGAGGCCCCGACGCTCCGTGAGAGTGGTTTGTCGCAAGTTGGGCAACGCATTAGCCAAAGTGCTAGCAGCATCCCCAACTAACATATGCTTCGCGTTAATGTGATATTTTAAGCTGGAAGTGCTTCGGTGAAAACAAAATTCCTTCCTGCACAATGTGCATAATACTTTATGTCGGTCGACTTTTCCATCTTGCTGTTTTTTACTTAAATTTATTGAGTTGATTGGTTCTGCTGCCCATCACTACCAGATCAACTGCCCTTTGCGCATGTGCAAAGGTAACTCTACTTGGACAAACTGCCCTAAATGGGTTGACAGAAACATTTCAGGGATTTTGAGTCATTCTGCGCTTCAGATGGGTTAATTGTGTTAAAAATTGTAATCAGATTAATCATGACGATGGATTAATCCGCAGTAGCGCAATAAATTTGACAGCCCTAATATATATATATATGAATAAGTAGAGAGATAGATGTGTGATATTTGGAAAAAGGATTGTGAGATTTCAAAGCAATAAGATTACAAT
Organism: Benitochromis conjunctus; assembly: GCA_015052645.1. Classification (NCBI taxonomy): domain Eukaryota; kingdom Metazoa; phylum Chordata; class Actinopteri; order Cichliformes; family Cichlidae; genus Benitochromis; species Benitochromis conjunctus. Next base: position 11,666 of record VOQK01041401.1, read on the forward strand.
GCAGCATATGTGGGTGTATTTAATATAAATGGTCTGTACTGATGTTATATATCTTATATTTCTCTGATACGTAGATTCATCGTTCTTGGCAGTACTCTTTGGAACTACAGTTGATAGATCGCAGAAATAATTAATTTTTCTGCATTTGAGTCATATTTACTATTTCTGAGAGATTAAAGTGATGTGTCATGTCATTCATTTTTAAGAAACATTACTAATAATAAAGTGTTAACACTTTGCTAAGCCAGATGTAAGAGATGATATTGTGCCTATATTTCACATGGAGCTAATCCTGCCATTGAGAGAGACTGAGGGAAAAGTTGCTATGAGACAAAAGTGAATGGCTCAGATTTTGATGGGTTTTTCCTTATACCACCCAACCTCTAAATAGCAATGCTGTTCTTTGTGCTTTCTTCACACTTTTGTTGTTTCCAAGTGGTGGATTTTTCTCTCGTTGTGAGGCTATGTTGTGTGGAGCCAGAAAATGATAATTCCACGAGTCTGTGCCTCTAGGGCCCTGAGAGTATGCTAGTAGAACTCATGGAAGAGCATGCATGAGCAATTAATTCTCTCCAAAACAAAAGTCATTGGGAAGGAGGACAGAACAAGCTTTTGTAACTTGTGTATGTTTTTCTTTGTTTAACTTTGTCAAGAAAAGATTCTGCAAATACTTTCCCTGCAACTTGTTCTGAAAAGTGCTTATTTCCATATGACGACGTCAGAACTTATGTTATTTTGAGCGTTTCCTTTTCTTTCCTCTTGTTGATGTGCTGTTGACTCAGGTGTCATTTCAGCTGGAATAACTAAGTAGGTGCATGTAATAATAGGCAACCCTGTTCTTGGCTTTTCTTTTCCTCTTCGAGGGTATTCACAAATAGAAACCTTGATTAAGATTAAAGAGCTCTTTAATTTATTAATGCTGTTAATTAATTAAATTCAGAACGGAACAAGACAAAGGCGACAATGAATTTTTTACATGAAAAAGAATTGACATCCCCGTGATGGACCTGATTAGTGTGTCTCCCCATTGATCTATGTATTCTCTTTGCTCTGTGATGATTTTTTTTCTCCTCATTCCTCTGACTCTGTGCTGTACTTACATTATGTTCAATCCCTCATGCCTGAGAATGGGTTGCTGAAGCGCTCATTATTGTGCTGATATTATATGCTGAAAGTAGCAGAAGAGAGGAGTGTTACAGTGATTTTTATTCGACTGTTGCTTGCACAAATAAGCCACTTTCAGACACACACTTCTGTGAGGAAATGTAAACTGATGACATCTGAATGGGTCAGATTCATGTATGAATGTGCACCCTACTCACTTTTCTTTTCATTTTTAGCACAGCATAAGTGTGAATGCAACCTGTTACGTTTAATGTATAGGCACACACATACACACAAATTGACTTTGTGCCTGTCGCTCTCACCTCTTGACCTGCTCAGCTTACTAAAAGATGAAATTGTTTCTTAACTCTCAATGGTTTTATATCTATATTTCTATATATAGTCTGAACACATGGCACCAGTCTGAACAACACTCTCTCTTTGAACTCACACTGAGGCACAAACATTACAGCATGGTTATCTTGATCTTAAAATTTCAAACTTGATAAAAATACCCCCCAAAATACTTATTACCATTTTCAAGAGACTTAAAAGAAAAAAAATATTACAACAATATGGGTCTGAACTATTGTATGTATCTAAAACTTGAGGTAGAACCAATTTTTGTTAATGCTGTTGTTGTTTTTTGCTAATCAAACAGAGCCAACAAGGTAGGCTGCTACTGTGTCTAAGTGCTAGTAGGCTTTTCTTAGTTTCATTTTCACCTTAAAGAGAAGCACAAATAATTTTGTTTTCCTATTAAATTAATGCTGTCTATTAATGTTACAAATGGTCAATGTTTATATAATAATAATGTTTGCTGCCTAGCTCCAGCATCAGTTTATTTTCAACATTTTAATAATCAGCCATAGCTGCTAGCTGCTACATTATTGATAACTTGAGAGATGGCTAATAATAATAATAATGTATACTTTATTGATCCCGTAGGAAATTAGTCTCTGCATTTAACCCATTCACACTCAGTGAAGCAGTGGGCAGCCACCAATCTGGCGCCCGGGGAGCAGTATGTGGGGGATGGTACGGTGCTCAAGTGTACCTCAGGGTAGCCGTTGGGTGGATTCGAACCGTCGACCTTCCGATCCAGGGGCGAGCACTCTACCTACTGAGCCACCCCGCCCCCAAAAATGCAGGTATTGGGTAATTGCTAGTAGTTAACATGTGCCCCAGCAGATTTGCATTTACATGTTTTTAAAACAGGAGCTTTACTGATCTTGTGCTGCTGTTCACGTGTTAAGCTACTAGTGAGGGGAGGGTTTGTGTGATTGCATGTATGCAGCAGTGCTCTGTGAAGTTTTTTTTTTTATCAAATGGAAAGGTGAAGATAGCGCTGTTTGTATCAATACTCTTGCAAATTAATATCTAATTCAATAATCTTGTTTAATATCAGAGTACAGAGATTTTGACAACCTTACTTGGCATGTATGGTGCTTACGGTCTCTACAATACATCCCTACTGTCACGGCGCGGGGTGCGCCGTAGTGTTGGGAACGAGTTGGATCCAAGAGCAGACACAGACGAGGAGTGCAGATAGAACAAACAGTGAGCCTTTATTTGTGGCTGGACAAAACATGAGCAAAAAATGAAGCAAAGGTGAACAGGAGCTAGAGCTAACAGGAACACGCCTACACTGGGGAACTAGTAACTAAAACTATGACATACCTACAGCCGACTATGGCACACTATGGTAGGGTTAACAGACATCCTGACAAAGACACACACAGAAAACAGAGGACTTAAATACACACATGAGATAATGAGAGGAATGGGGAACAGGTGGGAACACAGCAGGAACAAATCAGAACTAACGAGACAAGGAAAGCAAAGCAGACTACACT
>VOQK01041403.1:0-13016 GCA_015052645.1 Benitochromis conjunctus
ATAGATGATCACAAATAAGACTGGTTTTTGAGTTTTCCAGCTAGGGTGGACGAGGCTAAGCATCAGGCTTTCAAATGAATTAAAAGTGTGTCTTGGTCTTTGGTTGATTGGTGTGTAAAATTGCTGCCACACCGCCCCCGCGGCCTGTGCTTGAGGATTCTGATAGTTAGTATAACTCTGGAGTGTTGATTTAAACTAACATAATCATCCTGCTGCAACCAGGTTTCTGTAAGGCAGAGTAAATCAATTTGTTGATCAATTATTATGTCATGTACTAACAGAGACTTGGAAGAGAGAGACTTAATGTTTAATAATCCACATTTCACTGTTTTACTCTTTGGTTCAGATGTGGATACTGTATTGTTCTTACTTTGTGAATTTTTATGTTTAAGTTGTTTTTTGCTGGACCTGAAGGACAATGCCTAAGAGTTTTGAAGCATTCAAACTAGAAACTTTATATGCTAGAAGTAAGCCATGTGATTGACTGGCAACCTGTCCACAGTGTACCCCGCCTCTCACCTTGCCCTGTGACAGTTGAGATAGGCTGGCCGTGAGTGTTACGAAAATGAGTAGGTGGATAGATATGTTGGTATGCTCTTGTTAGAGTTCTAACTGTGACAATGGATTTGAGTGAGGAAGGAAAGAAAAAGTGAAGTGAAAGTAAAACCCATGTGATCCACAATAACTGATCTGCATTTACTATATTTTTCAGTTTATAACAGCAGTTTTAGGCTAGAATTATCTGTAAAATGGAGAAAAGCACCCACGTTTTCGTGGACATACCTGTGTTGTAAAAGAGAGAAATAAATACCACCATGATGTGAAATATCACTTTAAGCTGCTTCACTTTGTTTGGGAGCCAGCGAGCCGATGGTGGTGCCAATGTCTAGTAAATCTTCTTGGGTTTGTGTGTTAAAGCTTTTGAGAGGGAAGAAGGAGGTTGGAGGAAGAGTGAGGAAGAGGAGGAGGGCTGTGTGGGGCCAGCGGTAAGATGCCTCGGTCCTGCCCACAGGAGATAAGTCTCCATCCCCCTCAACCTCATACGCCAGACACTGAGAATATGTACAGTATGTATATGATATGGAGATACACACACACACACATACAGACACACAAACACTATCCAGGTTATCTGCTGGAAAAGGTTTACACAGACCTCACTTCCTTCACCCAGTCCACATACACACATTTTTACACACATGAACATATCCAAAGATAGAGTTTAATGTGGCGATGACAGCGTGCATGCGGTGGTGGCTGTGTGGAGAATCGGCCTGACTAAGCTCTGAATTTACATGGCTAAGCAAAGTTGTTAACCCTGAGAGGCAGGGCCAGAGAGAGAGCTAATGGGATTTCTCTGTTAATGAAATTTATGAAAGAGTGGGAGTGAAAGGGAGAGGGAAGGAGAATCAGGAACATATAGAGAGATAGAAAAAGTAGTAACAGGAGAGGGAAGAAATGAGTAAGGCCCATATGGTTCCTTGATGAGTGTTTTTGGTAGTATGACAGCAGATGGATTTCCTTCCATCTGTGTTTTATGCACATTTTCATCTGCATTTGAAAAAACAAAGGTTGAACAAGAAACAAAATAGAAAGGTAAAAGAAAAAAAAGCTTGAATGTGACATAAAAGAAAAGTTTTATGCATTGCTGTGGTGTGAAATTCCAGCCCTGTTATATGTGAATTTACATTCACAATCAAACTTCTCAACAATGCTTTGATGGATTTTCTCCTAGATTGTGTCTGCTTGTGATGTTTAAAAAGTAAGTTTGTCCTTAAAGGCAGTGGTCATTTAATAGATGGGGCAGTGGTGCTAGCCAACATAACAAATAATGTTGTTAGCATTGTGATCTGTCCCATTTGGACCTTAAGTGTGCCCTCTTTCCTTGTTCTCACCAGGTCATTTTTTGATCCTAAATGACAATCACCTAGTCTCCTGGGTGAAAACTGAGCATATCTCACCACTTCTCAGTCCTCTGAATTGGAAATGCACCTATACAAAAAAGTCATGCCCTATTACAATGATGGTAAAGAAAGAAAGTACACGTTTGGCTCTAGAACACTTCGCCGCACAGAGATTATAGTCAATCATAAACATTAGCCACCTTCTTTCTCTAATTGTACTGTCATTAAATTTAACATTTAACATGTTAACTACAGTCTAGGTTTTTTTTTTTAACAGTTTCTAAAGGCTTTGTGTTTAGACACTATTTAAGTAGAAAATTCCTCTCAAGGAGACTATGTTATTGCTACATAAGAACCAGTGCATTTGTCATCTGTAAGCATAAATATATGAGCCTAAGTCAGTACCTTTTTGTATGCTTCTTATGGATGTAGCATTAGCAGTGTGCTTATGATCAATCTCAATCAAACTCTGTCCAGATGAAATTGTATGCTGGCCCAATATCTGACGACACATTTCTCATAACTCCATCAGTTTCCCCCAACACCACCGACAGCCCAGAAGGAAATTTTCCCTCCTTTAGCCTACACAGCCCTGCCTTGCTAAATATTTAATCTCTGATTTTTTGTGTTGCAAACTTTCACAGACTTTCACTTTCAGCGCTTGTGATTGTCACAGCTGAGGCCGAACCAGACAACTAGACTCAAATGCAGATCACACACGGAGGCACTGGTGAGCGTGATTTACAGAACTTTATTTACAAGCACAAGACAATAACAAAGGTGATATGACTGAACTGTGAACTATAAGAACTATAAGAGTACTGTGAGCAAACATGAGTGATACTAGATTTACAAAAAGGCACTTGGAGACTGTGACGAGGGGAATAGATACAGGGGCTCGTAACAGGAAGCACAACCAGGAGGCTCTGGACACTAGAATGAGAGGAGACAAGGTTAGTGGCTGGGTCTGTAAAGTCCTGGTGAGCATGAACCATAAACATATATTATCTTACTTTGGCAGGTGGAGGAATGGCAAGAGAGGGGTCAATGGTCCGAGTGAAGCAGTGTGGGCTCCAGGAAGAAATGATCCGTCAAGTACTGTGACAAGAAGGCAGGCAGGTGTTTGAATCCAAAAGGTGCAAAGAGCTGCAGAGTACAAACCAGCATCCAGATGAAGGAGTGTATTACTAGAGGGTGAAAGTGGCAGGCGACAAGATGGCTGAGGGTATGAAAACACAAGGTGAATAAATATTACTATGAACAAAACTTGTTCTGTGAAACACTACGACAGCCAGCACTAACTGCAGTTAGCTGAAGGCTTGGAAAAGAGTAATGGTGAGCACTGGTCTTAAGTACTGGCAGCTCAATTGCCAGCAGGTGTGGAGACATGCAGGAAAGCAGCGACTCCGCCCAGGGGTGGAAACCGTGACTCTGTGGAAAAACTCCAGCACTCACCCAGACCATGACAGTGATCCTGTTGGAGTAGAGACAATATTGCATGGGGAGGTGCTGCTGTTTCAGAGTGAACATTATGATATCAAAAGAAAAGAAAAACAAACCATATTCATTGTGAAATACTTTTTTATTCCTAGGCATCTTTTCAATTAAGAGAAAGACATTAACAACCCTAATCCTAAAATTAATTTTCACCTTTAAGGTTAAAAAAAATCTTGACATTATCTAGATGTCTGTAAAAATTGTCCTTTTTACTTGGTGAGATACTGCTGCTATATGTTACTCTAGAAAATAGGTTTTCTTATAATCAAAGCTGTATTTTAAGTGTAAGGGAAATATTTAATATGGTAAATGGCCTGCATTTGTATAGCGCTCTACTCAGTCCCTAAGGACCCCAAAGCGCTTTACACTACAATCAGTCATTCACCCATTTACACACTGGTGATGGCAAGCTACAGCTGCCCTGGGGCGCACTGACAGAGGCTAGGCTGCCGGACACTGGCGCCACTGGGCCCTCTGACCATCACCAGTAGGCAAACATGGGGTTAGTATCTTGCCCAAGGATACTTGGCATGTAGACTGGAGGAGCCTGGGATCGAACCACCAACCTTCCGGTGAGGAGGTGACCCGCTCTACCACCTCTACCACCTGAGCTACAGCTACCCTAATAGACAGGGTTAAACATTTGGCCTACTGAAAAGGACAAAGATTTGTTTGAAAACACGATGACTTTACAACTTCGGCTCTTTGTACTGCAAACAAAGCATTCATGAGTCTCTGCCACTGCCAGAATTAGAGCATAGAACAGCGGCCCTTTGTTACCCCTCCCTCTTGTACATAAGTGGTTGAAAAACCACCAGTAGATACATTTCAATTTAAAAGAGATATGATAATAAAAACTAACAGTGGTGCGAGGATGGCATCTTCAGGGACATTGCACTTAAATAATCTGAAGTGAAATCTCATAGGCAGTGTCAGAGGGAGTAAAAGTGTATGGGGAAAAAAGCTTTTTGAGACCATATTCTGAGGGAAAGTCAGCAAATATGAAATTAAACAATGCTTCAAAATATACCTGCCAAATTAAGTTCCCAAAGGCATTTCAACATGGTTGCTGACTGGTAAGACTTGCCTCCAGAAGGACTTTGTATACAGCAATTATCTTACCCTAACACTTTTTCTTCAAAGAGAACAAAGGTTAGAGTTTCATATCTTTCTTCATCATGAAAAAAAGAAGAAAAAATGTCAAGTCAGTATTTTTTTCTTTTTACCTTTTACCTTTAATCTATATACATTATGTATTTTTGGGTACTTGTGGTTTCATGGTTTTCAAGTATGATGCGATATGATGCTAAAACAGTTTCTATAATGAAATGAGGCAGCCGGTGGCATTTATAAAGCTGTGCCTTCAGGCTCCTTTAGTTAAATAACATAAGCTCTATCCAAAGCTACTAAGTGATAAAGCTGACATGTTGGTTAATCAGTTTGTGTTTCCCGCCCAGGGTTCAATGTTTGAGACGAGCCCTGCGGCTGTGTGAGCTGGATCTCGGCCTCCTTACACAGACCATACCGGAGGCAGCAGGAAGATCTCGTTCCCCCTGTTTGCCCCGGAGTGAGTGGGCAGAAGATTGTGATGAGCGGGGAACAAGAAGTGGAAGGGGGCAAGTGTTGAAGCGAGTGAGGGTGTGCTGATTGGGGAGGAAATTACCCCCGAGTCTGCACATTCTCCTGCACAAACACCCACACAAACACACACTTACGCTTTCCTGGGTTTTGGTTTTTGCTGTTTTAGTTTGATGCTGAGGCAGATTTCTTTGTGCCCCCCCCCCCAACACACATACACACCCACCCCTCCCTTCCAACACCTCACCTTTTCGCCCCTCTCACCCTCCGAACCCGGCACAGTCAGCATCGTCATGGCGACGCCAATCGATGCTCCGCACCCCGCTGAGCGTGTCCGCTCAAGGCCGAGCAAAGGGCCCCTCCGCAGGGGATTGTGGGAAATCTGATTTATGATGCCCGCGGTGTTGCTGACCACTAACGTTTTTTACTCCCTCTCTCTTCATCTTTCCTTTTGTCTCTCCATCTCTCTGGCCCGCTTGCTTTCTTCTCTCCGTGACTTACCTTTTTACCTCTATTCTCCCTGTGAATGTTGTAGCTTTATGAAAATGAGACCATTGGAGAAGCACCTGGAGAGGAACCAGAGATAAAAAGGTACTCCACAGTGGCACAATAAGGTGGTAGCTTAGGTAGAAGGGACTGACCAGAGGATGAGAAGGGGGACTGTAAAGGAGGATGGGATGAGATAAAGAGGTGGAGAAAGAAAAGATGATTCCATTTCATAGGGATCTGCCTGCATGAGGAGGAAGATGTAGAGAGGATTTTCATGGCTGCTTGGCTGCTCAGCCTCTCTCATCTCCTGTTGTCTCTGCCCTGCTGCTCATGATGTTTTAACCACCAAACAGAGCAAGCATACGCTCATGCAAGTACTGTATCTCATTATCCAACCATGTCCTGTGTTGGCAAAGATTATGGAAGTTCAGCCATGGGACATACGACTACGACTGAACTGATCGCAAATAGGTATGCCAGGTGTCGATATTACAGTAAAAGATTGGGAGCATATACAGACATGTTTTGTTTCACAGTTTCAAGTTTTAACAATTCGCACCACACTGTAAGCAACACATTTCTGAGCTAACAGAAAAATGACAAAATCAGGTTTTAGTGATCTGTAGTACAGATTGCATGGCAACATGGGCCACAAAATGATTTGTCTGAAGACACACACTTTATGTGCCAAAGTACTGGGTCATCTACACTTTACACCTACAAGAGGTGTTTGCACATGGAAACCCATTCCACGAAGCTTCCAGCACAACGATGTTAATGCCAGAGGAAGTTTGGAACTCTGCAGCTGTTGTGTGAGTGTGAGTGTCAGTGACATTTACACACTATGCACCTCAGCCCTCTGCATCCCTGCTCTGTAACTTTACATTGTCTATGTGGCTGAGTTACTGGTGTTTCTAAATGCTTCACTCTGCAATAACTCCAGATATGTTTGCAGTTAATTGTGAAATATCTAGGAGGGAAGAAATTTATTGAACTGACTTGTTGCAATGGTGGCATCCTAATACAGTACCACACTTGAATTCATCAACCTCTCTCACACACCCATTCTTTCACAAACGTTTGTGAAGGCAGACTGCAGCTATGGTAAGGTGGACAGCATTAAATAACAGGTGGGCATCCTGGGTTAGACAAAAATCAGATCTTAGAGCAGCTCAATAGTAACCGAGTTAAATTAAATGTAATGGAAAAAAAAGGTTTCTAATGAATTTATAGGAACTTAAAGTCCTAAGTCTTTTTCATAAATGATGTCACCACTCTGACATCACCATTGTTTTGACAGTGTGTATCACAGTAACAACAGTCTTAATGTTTGTTGAGGCTGCAGGGGGTCTCCCAGCCCCTGCTGTGTGGGAGACTGACTCCTCTTTGGGACGCTCATTTGCTCCTCCACTTCAAGAACACAGTAAATTAGAAAGTTAACGCACTGATGGGGCGGAAGATTGCCCCGATGGGCTGTTATTTGTGTGCGGGTGTGTGTCAGCAGTAAAAACAGTTCCCAGAACACCAGGAGATATGCATTAGACTAATGTGTGATTAAACACATCCAAGCATGTGATTGGTTGATTTATCAGCTTTGACAGTGGTAACTGGTGGGTTTCTTAATACCAGTCATGAGGCAGACAGCAGAGCAGGTTTATACATCTTTGTTAGCTTAGTAAAATCTCACTAATGTCATTTTTTGACATGCAGTCAGCTTAACTTTTAATTATAGATGGAAGTGACACTAGTGCTAATGGCTTAAGACTTAAGCCTATTTTCCTGTGTTTCTAGCCCTTTAAGCACAAATTATGTAATAGAATATAGTAATAATTATCTTGTTTCCTTTTCACATGATTTTCAAAATGATTATAAATTTAATGCAAGTACTTCACTCACTGATTTAAACAACCTTGAACACAGACTTTTGCGTATGGTTGGCTTGTATATCTATCAAAAACATTATTTATTTTTCAAACTATCCATTAACGGTGTTCCAAAATGAACCAACACCACCATAACAATTTAGTGAAGCATGTTTCAGGCATTGTGGTTAGCACTGTTGTCCACCGCGTCACGTCACACTCTCTATTACAAAGTGAGAACTATTGATGAATTTATTGCAAAGAACAAATTAAATGAATTTGTCTTTGTTTGTTTTCTTTAAACAATGACAGATTATTGGTTAGCGCATGGTGCTGAACAGACATCCTCAGAATGTCTTCACCTGTCAGGTTTTACACAAGTGGACACCAGGTGGCAGATCACAGACAACTTCTAACATCACCATGTATACAGACTGGTACTGTAATAGCAATAGTCTGTTTTTGGAAGAAAAAAGCAATACTTTTAAGGTATTTTTGCACATCCAAAATTCTATTTCATTTGTGACCTGATAACATTAATAGCATTGATTCATCACACTTACAGTTATCCCCTCCCTGGAATAGGGATCGAGAACCGGTTCTTGTAGAGAACTGGTTCCCAATAGTTTAATTCCTTGAAAATGATAAATAGTTAAATTGCTTGCCTATTGATTCAGTTCCACTTGCACTACAATCAGCTGATTTCAGTTTGTGTGATGGAGGTATAGACAGTACTTCAATTTTTATTGCAAGAATGAGAAGAACAAGAGCATGACAATAAAGTGCGAACTTCTTCCAGGACAGAAACAACTACATTATACTGCTAAGAGAACTTCAGCTCTTTGCAAGCACCTGCACAGACATCATCAGTTAGCTAAGAACCAGAGTGATGTGAAGCTCAATGAATGCTGACCCCAGACCACCAGCCAGACCCTGAACTTCAACAGTAACAAAGTCCATGATGAGCAGCGAGACTGCAGTCTCAGTCTTTACCTGTTCAGGTTACTAAAGTAGAGTCACCCTGACAGCCACAACATTAAGTAGTACCTCCATTATAAAGTTAGATGCATGTTAGAATTGGAGTCTACGATTTAAGCCCATGATATCACAGTGCATATGACCGTCTTTTATTTACAGTCTATAGCCTCTACCTGCTGCTGATCTGGTAGCACTCTAAATGTGCTACTTTTACTTTTACAGTTTGTGTTTGTTTCATGTGTCACATTCAACGTACAATGCCCATACATGACTTAACTGTCACCAAAATTTGTATCTATATTTGTATAGGCCTTCCAAAATTAGATTTGGTAACTTCTTTTAAAATTTTTGTTATAAAAGCATTAACTCGTACAAATGCAACAGCACAATCCTGTTAGTTATACTTCTGGAACAGTCAGCTGTGCCACAAAGAAAACATCTTCACTCAATCAGGCTCATTTAATAGTTTCACTTGCACCTCTCTGTAATTCTATAATTACTGTGAAAGGCAGATGTATATTTAATATTTCATCTTCCTTTACTGATGATATGGCATGTTTTGAAACATTGGTTTCATAACTATATCAATAGCTCATCTCTTTTTCATGCCATTGATGATTATCTCTCCTCTGAGGCAACATCCGCCTCTGAGGCAAAGAGATGCACTTAGCTCTGCTTATTTCAATACCTGATTGAAATCTGCTGCTTTGCTTTATTAAGACAATACCACTCATCATAAAATGTGCTGTCATAAAGTAGTGGAAAAAATAAAAAGTTTGCAGTCAACTACCCGAGGAGTTGGATGGATTCTGCAGAGCACTATAGATATCGCAGATAGAAGCTGATGAATTTCAGTTTAGTTTACCTGGATTTACCTTCATGGCAGCATCTATTTGTGTGATCAATTACTGAATCTGAAAAGGGAAAAAAGTTTGTTTTCACAGGTTCCGTTTTGAGATTAAGTAGATGTGACATCTCTGCTACCCACAATACCCTGCGGGAAAAGCTGGCTGTTAGCAATATTTCCCTGGTGACGGTTGAGCTTGGGCTTTACACCGTGTTACAGCAATTAGATCTCAATTAGTTCTGGAGTAAACACACACAGAGGGAGAGAGATGCAGTGTGTTTGAGAGAGCGCTGTTAGCAGATGTAAAAGGGCCAGGTTCTCTCTGGGGTCTTGTTTGAACCTCGGTGTCCCACATGTACATGCTGTAGCCCTGTGGGCAGGATTCAATCTACAGCTCCAAGACATCAACACACAAACATACAAGGGTAGGAACACCAAAAACAAACAAACATATATATATATGTGTTATATGTTATATATATATATATATATATATGTGTTATATGTTATATATATATATATATATATATATATATATATATATATATATATATATATGTGCGTGTGTGTGTGTGTATATATGTATATTTAGGTACTCAGGTGATTTGTCTTTAAAGAAATTGACCTCTTGACTTCTTTCCATCCACTCTTCTACTCATTTTTTTCCTTTTCTTTCTTTCCTGTTCCATTCCTCATAAAGCAGCAACTTCAGGGTCTATAAATGACCCTAATGTGGAAGATCTAATATCTGTAGTTCATCTAGAGGTCACTTGAGGCTGGTTCTATAAATGAATAAATGTCACAGATTCTCATGTTAAAATATCCAACTTCACAGCAGAAAAATACTTTATAGCATGCTATAATAAACAGTGACCATAGCTGATTTAACCTTTTATAAGAACTTTTTTGTTTGTTTTTTAAAACCCAGCCCTTTTAAACTTCATTAAGTCTTAATAGTTTGGCTAGTTTGACTGACAGGTGGTAGCTGACACAGGTTACTGTAGCTGGCAGCTGTCTGCTAGGATTCACTTGATAGTTCATCTCTGAACTAGACCTAGTGCAAATAGTCTTGGTCACTATAGCTCATTTAACACTACTATCAGAACTATCTATATGTGAAACAAAGCAACCCATATTATCGAAAAAATATGATACAAAAAATATGATACAAACCGTTAAGTAAAATACTCACATTTCACTAACCAATACTATTGTTATTTTGCATTTAGCATAAATCTATGTCGCTGCGATACATATGTACAGTTTAGCCACCAACTTAGCACTCGAGTCTCTCATCTAAATATGTAGACCTCCAACAAGGCAGCAACAAAAATCTTTATACTGAGGCTTCACAGACCAATGTGAGGTGCCGAGGGTGACCGGACACTGTCTGTGTGGGCCAATGAGAGGACATACAGTATATGGACAAAAGCATAAAGCCACACCTCTTAATGTTTGAATTGAGGTTTACACTGCTATTGTGCCCTGAAAATCAAATGCACTGCAACACCAGCAAACAGAAAAATGCATCAAAAGGACAAAAAACACAACAGAATTTGAATAAAACACAACAGAAAAATTAATAATTAAACACACACACACAGAGACACACACACAGACACAATAGAAGCTGAATAACACAGCGTGTCTGTGCTCAGTCCTTTGTATCTTTTAGTCACTTCCTCAGTTGTTCCTTCACATTATTGTCTCCCCAAAAACACTTCAATTGTGACATTTTTTGTGTGCTTTTCAATCTTTTTCTGTTTGCTGGTGTTTTCTTCAGTTGCAACACATTTGACCTCTCAAGGCCACAGAACGAGTCCCAAAGGTGAATAAAATATTCGAAACATTTGTAAAAGAACGTGAGTTTTTCTAAACAGCTTGCTGAATTGAGCTGGTAGCAGTTTCTGGTGACACTCTGCAGCTGCTGCAACAGTCAGTTACTGGATATCCCACGATCAACTGTATGTCGTATTGTTGCAAAGTGGAAGGATTTAGGTACAAGAGCAACACAGTCACAAAGTATAGTTGTAAAATTAGGGTGGGGTTGCTGAATGGTGAGGGACATATTACATTAAAGATGTCAACACTCAGAGACTGCAGCACTCCAAACAAAAAAACTGGACTGGGAGCTTCATGGCATGGCTTTCCATAGCTGAGTGTTGGCGGCTCAGTATTTTCATCCATGTAGTTTATTTAGAAAAAATGCATTTTTCCCTCATATGCTAAACACTAAACTTGTAGTCTACAGAGTTTGTGTTCAGTTTTGAAGTTGGCCATGTCAAGATTTCAGGGTTTTTTTCTTTGTCATATGTTTGGCTGTTCCTCCTCTCTTCTCTCCCTTTCTTACCACTTTTTGTCCAATAGTCTTTTCCCATACCATATTTTCCATCAACAGTCTCTTTTTCTCTCCCTCCTTCCTATTTCTCTCTCTCGCTCTCCATTTTTTAACCTTTAACCTTGTCTTCTTCATCTCAGTTCATCACCCTTCTGCTCTCGCCTCCCTCCTCTTAAACTGTAATGCTTTTCTTCTCATCTTCCTTTTCTGCAGTTTTCTTTATTCTGCTTTTTTTCTCCTGCCTACTTTATTTTTTCTCTCTTTTTCTCCTCTCCATTTCACTGTTCAAACACCATTTTTTCACTTTTCTTGCAGAGCATTTCTTATCCTCGTCATCTTTTCATCTCTTCTCCTCTTTTCTTTGATTTTTATCTCTTTTCCTTTTACCTTCCTTTCTTTTTTGCTTTCCCCATTTTGTCATCTGTTTTTTTGCTCCTTTCATTTTCTTTTACTTTTTCCAAACATATTAAATTCTTTCCATATCAGTCACCCATCTCCTCTCTTTCATTTACTCTCTTATTTCATCTTGATTTTTGAGCTTTAACTCTTCTGTCTCATTTCTTAAAAACACTGTTTCCCCTCCTCTGATTTATCTTCTTATTTCACTATTTTCCACTTCCTCTTTTACTCTTCATCTCTTCTATCATTCTCCTCCCCTGTGTATTCATTTTTATCTACTTTACACTGTCACGTCTTACATTCTTACTGTCCTTTCCTCCGTCCTCTCCTTTCCTTCTATTTGTCATTTCTTTTCCTCAGACCTTCTTCTACCCTCTCATTTCTATCCCATCCTCCTCTTCCTACTTTTCCTCTCCCGTTAATTCCTGTCCTATTTCTCTGTTATTCTTCCTTGCTCATTTTCTAACCTTCTTTTTCTTCTCCTTTACTCCTCTAACTTTCTCTCTCCCCTCTCCTTTCTCTTCCTTGTCTTAAATACCACATTCTTCTGCTATCCCCCTCTTTATCTAATCATTTTATCATCTCTGTTTTTCCTTTTTCCTCTTCTTATTCCTATTGATTTGTCTAACCCCTCTCTTTTGTCTCTTTTCCACTATATCTGTCTTTTCTATTTTGTCTTTAACTTTCCTTCCCCCTCATCTCCCTTGTCCTGTCTTTCCTCTTCCCTCCACACCATCTCCTCTCCTCGCTTCTCCTCTCCTCTCGGCTGGGTCGCCGCGCTTGTCGCGGGTGATAATCCATGTCACGGCGGCTGATTGGGGATTAGGACTAGCAGTTTATTCACGGCAGGCAGAATGATACAGCGCTTAGTGGCACAGGCTCCCGCGGCAGCCGCTCTCTGCTGAATTAGCAACATGTTTGAATGAGATAAAAGAGACAGCTTACCCCACCGCACTCCACCACCTAATCCCTATACAGCTGTGAAATGAGCCGGGCCGTACGCACCACACCTAGACCCACTCTGGCCGTCTCTCGTTATTCCTTCCTTTCTCTCTCTCTCTCTCTCTCTCTCTCTCTCTCTCTCTCTCTCTCTCAAACACACACACACACACTTTCACACCCCT
>VOQK01041403.1:13581-23839 GCA_015052645.1 Benitochromis conjunctus
AAAAGACTGAAATTTATTCTTTATGAACACTAGGTTTAACTTACAAAACTCTGTAAAATAAAAGTTACTAAATATATACATTTCCTAAATTAGTATCTCTTAGCAAAATAATTAAAAAAGACAGAATGAAGATACAAAGAAGGTAAGAAAATTTATTTACATTATTATTTGCACTAGTCTCATTTCAGCTCAGTGTGGGCACCATTCATGCACACTGCAGTTATCACTGCTTTAATTTCACCTTAAGGTGCTTTATATTGCAAAGTAAAGACTCTACAATAATACAGAGAAAACTCCAGCAATCAGACAATCCCCTATGTGCAAGCATTTGGTTATAGTGGGAAGAAAAAACTCCTTTTAACAGGAAGAAACCTCTGATAGAACCAGGGTCATGGAGGGGCAGCCATCTGCCACAGTTTGGGAGTGAGGTGAGGAAGACAGGATAGAAAGCACAGTGTGGAAACGAGCAAGAAATGAATAATAACTAATGATTTAATGCAAAGGGGCTGAAAGACAGCTCACTATGTCCCAGTTTGACAGCAATAAAAGCTTGCAAACAAGTATAACAAGCACAAGAGCAAGCTAGCCAAAGAGAGCAAAGTTGCCAGGAAAAGCGTGCTCTTCAGTTGTTCTGAAGAAAGGCCAACTCACTTGATCATGGTCTGTGGAGTATTCAAAAACTGTTGCACACAAACAAAAAAGCAAAAAACTGTTAGCTTGCAGGTATGAAATACTTCTAAACTGCTAATCCTCCTGTGTTAGTCTCCTCCATGTTATTTCTGATCTCCTGCTAGGAACTGTTGTACAACTGCTAGACTATTGGTTTCACTGACACCTGATCTAGCTTTAAGGCTTGTAGTAAGGTCCAAATATAGGATCAGTGTGTCCCTAGTATTTAGCAAAAGAAAATTATGATTTTATGATTGCAAAGAGTCAGTGGATACCTTTTTGCAGCAGCGAGAATATTGACAAGAACGAGAAAGAAAGACCATATTTCTCCCATATTGGCTTCTCTTCATTGGCTCCCTGTTGAAATACAGAATCGAATTTAAAATCCTTCTGCTCACATACATCTTGTATGTGAGCAGAAGTTTTGCTGCTATAGTCCTAGGCCTCTAAGTGTTTCTTCTTAACTAACTATGTGTTTATACACCACTCTGCATTTAATTGTATGTTATTATTAATCTGAGCCTGGTTCTACCTGAGATTTCATTGTGTTAAAAAGGAGCTTTTCCTTCCCACTGTCACTCAGGGGGTTGAGTGATTACTGGGGTTTTCGCTGCATTATTGTAGCGTCTTCACCTTACAGTATAAAGACTCTTGAGACAACCATTGCTGTGAGTTGGTGCTTTATAGATACAATTTATTTGAATTAAGCAAAATAACTTAATAGCTTAAACTTTAGTAAAATTAATGCATTTTACTCTGTTCTAAAGTTAAACCCATCCATCGAGGTGCTGCAGTAAAGGTCATGAACGCTTTGATCCACATGGATTCCAGCAAATGGTTTCTAGGTTTTACTTTCTTTCATTTGAGTCAGTGAACTGGACATCTCAAGCAAGTTTGTGTTGTTTGCGCTATTTATTTGTTTATATAAATTATTAATAGAACTAAAACAAATTATTTGGTTTACTATGAGATACAGAATGTTTAAAAAGTTTGTATTTCAGTCTTGTGTGTGAAACTAATATTTCATTATTCTGTTATTTAGCTCTATTTAGTATGAATGTATGTCTGTGCAGTCCAGTCCAGTTTAGTCCAGTTTATAGATACAGCTTACTTGCCAAATCTGTTAGCATTGGCTCCGTACACCACCACAGTGATTTATAAATCAAGCTAATACTATTTGGTTGAATTTCAGATTTTCAGCTTTAATTCAAAGGGTTATACAAAGATTTTGTATTAACCCCCATTTCTCCAAAGCTCAAAAGTACTTGACCTGAGCTGTTCCTCTGGTATGCTCATTTCTTCATGTCCAATCTGGTAATTTCCAATGAAAATTTTAACATCTTCATCTTTCCCACATCCAGCTCCACATCCTGTCTATTAGTCAGTACCACTGTCTTCAAACCATACATCATAGCAAGTCTCACTACCGTCTTCTACACCTTTCATTTCACCTTTGCTGCTATCCTTTTGTCACAAATCACCCCTGGCACTCATCTCCACCCACTCCACCCTGTGTGAGTTCTCTTCCTCACCTCTATTTTGCACTTTCCACTGCTTTGGATGGCACTATCTCTACTCCTTTCATCTTCACCTTTCCGCCTGTATCCCTCTCATTCACACAAATGTATTCTGTCTTGCTTCTACTGACTTTTAGTTCTCTTATATCCAGAGCATACTTCCACCTCTCCATGATCTCCTTCGCTTGCACTCGACTCTCACTATAGACCACAATGTCATCTGCAAACATCATGATCCAGTGAGGCTCCTGCCTAACCTCATCTGTCAACCACCATCACCACTGCAAAAAAGAAGAGGCTCAGTGCTGATCCCTGTAATCCCATCTCTGCACTGAACCCATCTGTCACTTCTACTGTCCATAATCATTGTCTCTCTGTCCTCATCCATGTCCTGCACCACCCTAACATACTACTCCTGACTTCTTCATGCAGTATTACAGTTCCTCTCTGTGTACTCTAATGAAAACAAGTGCAACTCTTGACCTTCTCTATAATCGTTCTCCACTGACCATCAGCTCTCTTCTTAAACTAGCTTCAATTACTGGTTCACTATCTTTATCCTGCTGTAGTTACTACAGCTCAGGAGATCACTTTGTTCTTGACAAACAGTACCAGAAAACTTATTTTCATCTTTAATCACCTTAATAATAACATTTAATAACCCTAAGCATATTCTTTTCAGCTGGTTCTCTCTGCCTAGCCAATCACCAATCAGTCCTTTTCTGCTTCCATACTGTCCAGTCTCACATGTAACTCACTATAAGCCTTTTTACCTATGCATTGCCAACTCTCTCTTTGTTGAACACAGATTCCCAGTACTCCTGCCTACTTTCTTTTTCCCACTGACTATTCCACTTTTCTTTGCCAGCTTTTTTCATTGAAAACTTTCCCGTACTTACTCATTCCACTACAAAATTTCCTTGTGTTCTTCCCTCTGTCCAGAGGATACACCCAATCCATTCTTGGCAGTCTCTTTCAGCACTACAGGTGTAGTTTCCCAATCATTTAGTAATTCTTCCCTACCACCAAGAGCCTGTCTCAGCACCTTTGTGAAGTCTGTGCAACATTCTTCCTTCTTTGACCTCCCCTATTTAATCCTTCACTATTTTTCACTCATTTCACCTTCTTGATTTTAAGAGTGATCCTACAAACTATTCTACCACCCAATACTGCCTAGGTTCTCCACTGACACCACTGCAGTCTCCTATCTCTTTCAGATTGCATCTTCTGCTTAAGACATCAACCACATGTATGCATCTTCCTTCATTCTTACAAACATCACCATGTGTTCCTCCCAATTCTTGAAGTACATGCTCACCATAGCCATTTCGGTGCTTTTTGTAAAATTCACTACCATGTGTTCTTCTGCATTTCTCTCCTTAACATCATTCTTACCCAACACCTCATCACCTCTGTTCTCTTCACCTGCTCTCTACCACTTTATCCAGCTTACTCCAGAATTCTTCCTTCTCTTCTAACTAATATCCAACCTGTGGTGCATACGCAGTGACAGTATTCAACATCACCCCTTCGACTTTCATCATCAGACTCATGATCCTCATACTAAACCTCAACAAGAGTATTCATATTTGCTTCCTTCAAGATCGCCCCTACTACCTGCACCCTAGGAGAACAGATTCAATCCACCTCCAGAGTTCATGACCTGCTTCCTTTCATCTGGTCTCCTGCATAAACAATATACAGTATCTACCTCCATTATATCAGCCAACTCTCTCACCCTACCAGTCCCTACTTTCACCTCCACATTCCTGCCTTTACTTGGAGAGAATTACATTTTTTTTGCAAAATAGCCCCCTTGAATTAAAGCTTTAATTCTACGTGCACTGCTCTCTCTCGCTCCTGTCGCTCTGTCGCTCTGTCGCTCTGCCTGGGCGGAGCTCAGGTTGAGCTCCCGCCCTTGGCCACGCACCTGCAGCTGATCACCTGTGATTCCTCACTTTGTTTGCTGGCTCTTCATAAGGCAGGCGTGCTGTGCTACTTGTCGCTGGAATATTGACTAACTCATGTTAGTGAAAGCCCGGCTCTGCAATATCTGTGTCTCGTGGTTGCTTGCTTTGGAGTAACGTTTGTTTCGCCTATAGATTTCCTGGACCCTGAACCCCAGAGCACATGTGTTGGCAGTTTGCGTGGAGGTTGTGTGCGAGGAAAGATGTCCCGTGGACAGCATGTGGAGCAGAGCAAGAGTGAGACCCCGTTTCCCTAATCCCATGGACCCCTGGAATCCTGCCCCCACCCCACCTGTATATAGTGCACCCAGTGTTGTTCAATAAAGAACTGCTAAATTGTATTTCCCTGTCTGCGACTGAGTCCCGTCTGCTGGCCCTGACAGATTAAGCTCTAAAAATAGCCCCTCAATAGAGAAATATTTTTTTAAAACTACCAGGAGACAAAGTGTGGTCCATTTTGTTAATGGTTTGGCCATAAGGGATTGGCCATCTCCACCAATAAGCCCTGCTGTATATCTCACTTCATTTGGCTAGTGTTATGTCAGCAAAATAAGGCAGGGAAATAATAATGTGTGGCTATCTACATATGGAGAAGTAATGAAGGAGAGAGGAGTGGAGAATTACAGCTCATATTAGAACTGTACGATTTGCAGTCGTCTCCTAAAACATGAGCAGAGCAAAGGTGATTCACCTAAAAAAGCTAAGCAAGCAGTTTATTCTTACCTGCCTTATCAGGAGAAGGAAAACACTGACATTTTCTGCAGTCATATTTAATTTGCACATCTTTGTGTCTCTAAATTGGTCTCCTGTAAATTCCATCCATCCATCAGATGCCAAAACAACATTGCCACAGGTTGTTTTTTTCTACCCTGACTGGCGTGTGGAGTTGCTGTATATTTCATCATATAAAAAACTCCCAAAAGTTACCTGACACTACTTTTGTCACCAACAGGACAGATGAGTGGGACAAGGTTTCCCAAGGGTTTGGCTTTCAAACTCTTCTTTCACTGCTGCTCATTTTTCCCCAGATTGGAAATATACAGGTTAATTCTGACAAAGATAGTACTTGGTTGCAGCAGTATTTCATCAGAAAGTGTGAAATGGTGTCCTGAACTGAAGGGACACATCATGGAGAACATTTTGACAAAGGTTTAACTGTGATATCTGCACCTGCTGCTGTTAATGAGAGTCATGTAGAACACAGTCTGGTTGATTTTTTAGTGATAAACATGCTGCTTGTTAACCATTTAAACTGAAACTGGAACAAAAAAAAATACTCAAAGGCAGAGCTAATGATCATGAATACCAATAACATGCTGTCACAAAATTATCTTAGTGTAACTTTCGGGGAACAGCAACTTGCCACTCCACGATAATACTGCCGCTTTACTCTCGTTAGCGGTTTCCTATTACTTAACCTTTTGGATGAAACAATCCAATTACTATTCATTGATACACTTGACTTTACACCTTACAACCTGACCAGTTAACGTAACATAAACTGAAGTTAGCTAGCTTGATTAGCAAGCTGCATTCATGTACTGGGGATTAACTTGCTTTTTGCAACTTTCCAGTGGCAACTAGAAGAACTGCCCTTCCACAGAAGAGCACAGAATAAAAGTGGTTTTATTCTGAGCTAAAAATACACAAAAAACAAACAAACATTGACCTGTGAGTTCTGTTTCTGGAAAAAAAAAGTGTTTGCCTTTCAGCATTAGGTATGCTGACTAGTGTGACGGTAAAGTCAACATGCATAACAAGTAGGATCCAGTGATTGATTGCTAAACAAAGAATGGTTTTATTGATATTCCATTCCACCCCTCTCTTTGTAAAATGAGCATCAAAAGGAGTAGATATGGCAACATAGGAATTTTTAATGAATGTAGTTTCTTCTTTGTTAATGTGTCCATGTGCTGGGTTCTGAGGAGAACAGGAATGTGGTGTTGTGGAACATTTGCATGCCTGTGATACCATCTATAGAGGGCAAAAAGCTGGTGGGTTTAACTGTTTTAACTCTTCAACATATTATGTAACTAATTCTCGATTGTAAACATGCATACCCAGCATGTTGAGTTTTGCCTGAACAGAGTGCTAAAGCGCCAAAACCTTTAACATGTTTCAGTTTTGATGTTCAAGAAAATTTTTACTCAACACTTTAAAACTCTGTGGAGTGTTTCAGCATCTTTCAATTTGCTTGGCTTTCACAGTCTGCAACCTTGGTGTTTCAGTTATCTTTTCAAGCTCTAATCAGTGCTATTGGCAGGCTGTTTTCAGCCCAAAAATCTACACCTACTGTACACCTGAGTTAGCAAATAGCAAATGAAAATACTTCACATTATGAGAAGCCATATTTTTTCCAGAGGAAGTTCTGGAAAATAGATGAGAGTTAAAAGATGAGAAGTATTGAGATAATCTTCACTCTGGTATAGAAAATATAACCTTAAAGCAATGTTGGATCTGCTGGATGTGTAAATGTCCTAGTTCACCACATCAGCAAGGTGATAGTATATCACTGTTCTTTTCACTGCTTGTTATACTGTCCTCAAGTGTCCAAAAGGAATAACAGTTAAATTATAGTATATAAAATGATCACAGCTAAATGTCAGTAGATTGCTGTTAGCTGAGTAATCCTTCTTACCCCTCCCAATTCTCCCATTGTGTATTCCTAGCTACATTACTGTAGTAAAAACATATTTTCAGCCAAGAGATCAAAAACCTTAAATATAGACTGTACATCCGCAACCGAGGAGGTTATAAAACTGGTTGATACTAAGGTAAGTTGTTGAACTTTTCTGTCAGTTGAACTTTTCTGTCTTTGTTAGCTGCTGTTAGCTGCTGTTAGCTGGCATTAGTGAAACTGTATTTGAAGTGGCTGTAACATTGTTGGGAATAAACTCATATACAATATGAGAATGTAATTAAATTGTTTACCAGAGGGAAACTGTGATTTTTAGGACACTCAAGTCTAGCATTAGCTGGCATAATGTTAGCTTATAACCAGCTGTTGTTGCTCAGTCAGTTCTTGTCAGCTATCCATAAATGGGAGGATCACATGTCTAACCTGTTAACAATAAGTAACTGCATGAATAATCGGGAGTAAAGAAACTATATATAAATTATACACTGTATATTTATGGTTACAATACAGTTTATTATATGTTAAATAACCTCAAAAAAAATTACTGACTGTATCTTTAAATTAAATGTTAGATTTACAAAGTTTTGCACGTTTAACCACAAAACATGAACAGTTTTCAGTCACTGACATCATTACCAGTACGACTGTGTATCACTTTATGTATTCTGATACAGATGGAAATCAAACTGCAGGCTGAAAAAATACTGCTGATTACAGCTGTTCGATGATCTCACAGCCTGTATGCTTCCTTCTCATTCTTCCCTTTTATTGTTTTCTTTACATTCTCGATCAGTCTGTCAGACCAAATATCCCAGAGCGGAGAGGCCATGTGAGTGTCACCTCTGTGCTGCCGCGACTTCAGAGTCATCTTTGGTTAACAGTGGATAAGCACTTTCCTCCTGATTGGTTTAGCCAGCGTCTGTTAATATCATATTGATGATAATTTCTCTGTAATGCGCCATTTGCACTAATTGTGATGCAGAGAGTGAGTAATGGCATGTGACTGCAGCCGCTCTCTAGCCACTCCTCAACACTTAATCTCCTGATTGTCCCAGAGAGACGAAACGTGACAAGATCTCCATAAACAACCGGCTTTCCTCCTGAACACACACACACACACACACACGCACACACACCCCTTCCTCGGTTCACCCCTCCACATCTAACCTCTGTGTCACCTTACATTTCTCTGCATCCCTTCACAGCGTTTTCCCTTTTTTTAATCCTTTGTTTTGCGTAAGGCCATTTCTTTTCTTACTGTAAGTTAAGGAAATAAAAGGAATGACTGAAATTTGAAAGGCATAGCTATACACAAGTGCATCTAAAAAAAACAGAATATCATGAATTTGATGAGTATGGTTTGATCCTTATGAAAATCAGAAATCCAGTATTTTAAATTATTAGAATATTTCCTAAGATCAATAAAAAAAAGTTAAGTTTTGTGTTCTGAAAAGTATGTTCATTTAGACACTCAGTGCTTGGTTGTGGCTCCTTCAGTACAAATGACTGCATCAGCACGGTGCGATTTGATGGCAGTCAGCATGTGGCACTGCTGAGGTGCCATCCACTACCCCTACACCCACCTAATATTGTTTTTGGAACATTTTGTTCTATTTTACATCAGAAAACAGCACTAATGGGATACTACTTGCATTAAAATATGCTAAGAAGAGTTTGCTAACCACGCCTCAGTCAGTGTGGAGTGGTTGTTGGAGTTTGGAGTGAGTATGCTGTTATTATTAGTTTTGTTGGCGTATCTAAAATCGGAGTGACAAAAAGGTTTAACTTTGTACAATCTCAGGTGGAAATCCAAAAACAGTGATGTATGTTTTTTTTTTCCTGATCTCAATTCACGTTGAGGGCAAGTCTGCTGTGATACATTCAGAAATCAGTCAAATTGCCAGAAAGACAAAGGATGACAACTATAAAGACTCCATTAGTCTGAATTAAATTTTGATGTAACCTAGCTGAGGATGTACATTTGATCTCAGAGCAAAAAGACCCATGAAGACATTTTGCTCCTTTGTATGTTTTCCTACATGTAAGCTAAATTAATCATGATTTGTTTTCAAAGAAGTAACTGTAAAGACAGTTTGTCTACTCTTATAGACACATATAACTAGATATATATGCTAACACCACTTAACCAAATGAAATCATGTAATTGGCCAGAGCAGTTTAACCTATGAACAATGAATTACTGTGTCTGTGCTCCATATGCAAACCATTTACATAAGAGTGCATAATTTAACTGCACCCTTTTTCATCATGCTACTAAATCCTCCTCTTCTACCCCAGTGCCATTTGTGTTCACAGACACTGAACATACAAAAGTGGACCACCGGATTGTTTTCCTTCTCTTTATCAGAGCTTTGGGTGTGAAATTGATGTAGGTGGCCAATCTTCAGCCCATAAAGGGGGAGAAGATCAAACCTAAATAGAAGGAGAGCAGCAGGAGGAAAACCTTTAAAAAGTATGATAATAATCACAGACACATATAAATCTCAGTTGGTCATAGTGGAAATTCCAGACAAAAGGAAACCAGTACCTTGGTTTAATAAATGAGTGCTGACTGATACAGATCTCATTTCATATGGAACATATAATTAAAAGAAAAAAATATATATATCTTGGATTGTTTTCTCTTTCTTCTCTCTGAGCTGGAAAGGAGGATGAGAGGCTGGTTGGGGGTGTGAAATAGAGTGCAGAGGGTAGAATCAGTGACTGTAACCCCAGGGGAGCCTCAGACCATTGGACCTGATTCCCAGGCCATCTCATCGTTGCTAGCTCGGCTGTGATTTAAGAGGAAAGCGGCGTCAAAGCACCCATAAATCCTGTGTATGCCGAAAGTGTACCAATCTCAATCTGTCAGTGAGACACTGGTCAACTGGTAAATACTTCTTCATGTGATCACACACATGGGAACACACACACGCACACACAGAGTTTTCTTTGTGTGCATGAATATCTACTTTCCCAGTTCTACATGAGGAAGCTGCTCTTGCTGACGAGGCAGGTCTGCAAGATGAGTGGTAAATGCACAGATGTGCAAACACACTCACACACTGCATATGTTACTATATGGGCATTTTTAATGGCTGTTATCTTTACAGCAAAAACAAGGAAGATCAAGGCATATACCGTATATCTTCCATTAGTAGCCCAGGCGCTTATTCAAAAAATTATCCGGCCGGCCCGGCGTTTAAAGGAGACCGGCGGTTATTGGAGACTGGCTCTTATTCCCTTCTCAGACAATATTGTCGCGGAAGTGAGAGGGAAAGAGGACCCAGGCACGGTTTTTAGACTGAGGTGAAAAGACAGTGCGTTTACTTACATTTCTCCAAAATGTATTCCAACAGTTCACAAATAATGCAGTTCCCAATTGTGCTACTCCTTTGTCTCCTTGTCTGTGGTAGTCCAGTGCACGAGTGGTGCTCCCTGAAACTTCTCTCAAGAGGTTGTAAAAG
>VOQK01041405.1:0-11688 GCA_015052645.1 Benitochromis conjunctus
TTACCTGGTAGATGCATGGCTGGCTAGCGTACGTAGAGTCATCCCATCATGTGCAGTAAACAAAATAAGGACAGCCTATCCAGAACCAAGTGGCATATATACAGGATTTCAAGATGCAGCTACTGATCATGTAGAGGTAGATGAGGTGTGGAGAGATTTTAATGACATATAGTTTACATTCTTACTGTCTTGTTCTACTACGTTACTAATAGCTTGAAAGCGCCTATACTGCCGACAACCGATATACGTCATCGTCCCAGAATGCATTGTGTGCGCAAAAACATGGCTGCTCCCACGGCACCAAAACCATTTTAAACAACAAAGATTTAATGAATAACGAAAACATTGTAGTTATTTTCAAGTATGTTTTTATGTAGTGGAGATAATTTGTAACATATTTAGAGTAACTTGTCATAATAGTCAGGGATCCCTTTAAGCACAAATAAAATCATGTATATACTTATTGTTCCCTCTGTTGCTTTAATTTGTAGCAGCATGCTGATCCTACAAGCCAGATGTCTAAATACTGTCTAAATAAATACATCTATCTATGTATACTTTATAAAAGAGTCTAAAGCAATGATCAGAAACTATGAAAATCTGCTGAATCTGCAGCACTTTTTAATAAAATTATTGATTTCATGTTTATGTATGAGTGCAGATTTTCATGTCAGATCATTTCACTGTACAGTGACATTTTCATGTGGCACTAGAAATGCAAAAACATGGATCATTTAATAAAAAAAAAAACAAAAACCTTTTGTACTGTTTGTGTTTAATAATAATAATAATGTATACTTTATTGATCCCGTAGGAAATTAGTCTCTGCATTTAACCCATTCACACTCAGTGAAGCAGCCACCAATCTGGCGCCCGGGGAGCAGTATGTGGGGGACGGTACGGTGCTCAAGGGTACCTCAGGGTAGCCGTTGGGTGGATTCGAACTGTCGACCTTCCGATCCAGGGGCGAGCACTCTACCTACTGAGCCACCCCGCCTCACTTCTAATTGTGGGCTTATTAGAAGTGGATACAGACAAAATAATAAAAAATCTGACGTAAAATAAAATCACAAGTCAACCAATAATAGACCGCAAGAAAAGAAATCCTACAGCACTGACCCTGCTCTGAAAATAGTCTTTAGCATTCAGTCTTGCGCTGTATTTAACACTCATTTATGTGAATGCACGTAAAACTTTTCGCAAAACACTAAACACAAATGTTATCCACAAATCACACATTGTTTACGTCGTTGTTTTGCACACCGTCTTATTCCACGGAGAATTTTATGGTTTAACTAAGCCCACTGAAATGCACGTCTGCTTAATGTAATGTGTGCACACTGAGTTACTTATGCAATCATTACCATGCGATGTGGACATAAACTAGTGGGTTTTAGTCTATGTGGCATGCACCCACTGGTGAACTGAATATATATCATTCATGAAGGGAAAAAAAACAAAGAATCTGCAGATCCTACTGTACTACACTTTAGCTTTTCTAAGATTCAGTTTGGCATGTGTGTAAATAATGGATGAGCGATAGCTTCTGAGAAATAGCTTTGGTAACTTGCATTATTTACTGATATGCTAGGCAACGTGTTCAGGTTATCTATCCTACTTAGCTGTGCAGAGCTGTTAATGACTGATGAAAGCTTTAATGTTCACATAAAGAGTGAAGTGGACAGTACTTTGGTTTGTTTAGTTAGTGTAATCAAACAAAAATAACCAAATGAACTCAAAATTTTTATCAGTTTAGTCTTGTGATATAAATAATTTCACCTTTTGATGCTAACCATGCCCACCATGTCTTAAAAAAAATAAAAATGCCACATCTGCAAAATTTAGACATTTTTATGAAGTGATTGATGATTAGATGTCATAAACAGAAGGTCTGACAGTGAGTCAACAGCTGCAAAAAGTTCATAAAGAGACAACATACATTAGCCAGTGATACATTTAGGTCTATAAAGATAAAGATTTTTTATTTTGTAGTTTTGCTTCTGCACACCACCACACTGGATTTTAAATCAAACAATCCAGATGTGATTACACTTTCAACTGCAACTGAAGTGGTGTTAGAAAGAAATGAACTGTTAATGAATTACAGAAAAACAGTCCTCCATTTTCAGAAGGTAATTGGACAAACTAACATAATTTTAAGTATAAGGATTATTTTTTATACTTGGATGAAAATCCTTGTGCAGGCTAGCACTCATGGACATCATCAAACGCTGTTTCCTGCCTTGAGTTACTCTGCTAGAGCTTTCACCGCAGCTGCCTTCAGTTGCTGCTTGTTTGTGGGCCCCTCTGCTTTCAGCGTTGTATTTAATAAGCAAAACGCTGCTCTGTTGGGGGTGCAATCAGGTGACTGATGTGCACATTGAAGAATATTCAATTTTTTGACTTGAGAAACTCTTGGGTTGCTTTTGCACTGTGTTTAGGGTCATTATCCATTTGCACTGTGCTGTCTGAGCAGTTTTACAGCAGCTGACTCAAACTGAGCAGAGTATGGCCATGTACACTCCAAAATTCATCCTGCTACTTCTGTCAGCAGTCCTCAATAAGCACTAATGACTTTTTTCCACTGGCAGACATGCCCATGTCATAATGCTACCTCCACCGTGTTTGACAATTAATGTCTTTGCACGTTGTTGTAAACATTTCCATTCATTAAGGCTCCTCTGCCCCCTCCTCGTGGACTGTAGACCTTGACAATGATGCACCTACCTCCTCAGTAATGTTCTTGACTTGGTTAGATGTTATGAATTTGTCTTTCTTAACCAGGGAAATTCTGCCAGCACGCACTTTAGTTGTCTTCTGTGGTCCTTCATTCCTTTTGGTGTTGTGTAGCTGGCAGGCCTAGAATTCTGTTTAAGAATGATGCAGATTATTGATTTGGCCATACTTTATATTTTATTTATTTGCTGTCTCTCTCTGATTTGGGTTAATTTGGGTTTTCAGCCTAATGATGGTCTCCCTCAACTCCCAAATGAACTGAACTTTGGGGCAGCTATTGCAAAGCCTGAACTTTGCTGGTGATAATTACAGCTATTTTTAAGACTCTTAATTTAGTTCACTTCAGTTTATTGTCATTACACAATCAGAGCCAGTACAACACAAACATATATACAGTACATATACCGTATTTTCCGGCCTACAAGGCGCACCTGAATATTAGCCGCACAATTTGAAATTACGAAAAAATCCTATTTTGTTCATACATTAGCCGCACCGGACTAAAAGCCGCAGGTGTTTTAATGTTTAATTATCATATGTAAAAGAATATACACAGGAAAGAGATGACTGTTTTGGAACACAGTCTTTTTATTACGGGACACCGCCCTGTGAAAACCCACGCCGTGTGACGCGCCGCAGACATGAGCTCCGCGAGGTGGTCTAGAGTCGCCGCCAGCCACCGCCGACCGCATCCCCCCCGTCGGCCCGCCTTAGACTCGGCGGTGGACACCGCCCTGCGAAAACCCATGCCGCGCGAGGCGGATTTTCAAGGGCCAGCGAGAGCCAGCTTAATCTAGTCTCTTTTTCGTGCTAATTTGTATGGCACTACTTTGGCTGGCGGAAGGACATGTGACCAACATATCACTCTTTTCCCTCGTGACTGTGTGTCTGATCACATGCCTTTCTGCCAGGCAAAATGGTGCCGTACAACAGCGGAACAAACCAAAACAAATCCTCTTACGATATCACAAAAATCATGACAAATCCTTAGAAAAGCCGCACCGGACAATAAGCCGCAGGGTTCAAAGCTTGTGCAAAAAGTAGCGGCTTATAGTCTGGAAATTACGGTATATAAGAAAAGAAACACAGAAACATCCCTTTCTAACTTATCATCAATACTCAGTTACATAAAAAAGAGAAAATCACTACTGAAATATTTGTTGTTGAACCGATTAACTGGTTCTTTCAGCTATAATGGGAATAATCTATTACAATAAATAATTATAATATGTCTATATTTTTATTGGCATTTCTGGGGAATCTTTGAAGGACTGTTTTGTTGGGGATACTCTGACATACTCTGTTATAAAAGCACATTTTTCATTGAAGGACAGCTACTGCATTCCATGGCTGCATCTTCCAGCTCTGACACCACATGGAGAAGGGGGCACACAGCCCTGAGGCCAGCCGCTACACTCCACCTTCATGATAAATTAATTCCCAAGAAACATTCATATGAATTTCAAGGATAAGGGTGCACATACAGAATGAGAGATCTTATCGAATGTTTCACTGAGCCAAAAACAAGAAAAACAGATCTCTGCTTCTACAGTCTGTCTCCTGCCAGCTTTTTCTCACCCATGAAATAATTCCTCTCAGCGGCAGAAAAATACTCTAACACAAATACTTGGCTGCTGTCTGCAGCAGAGGCCATAAACAGAGGTGCCTAATAGCTACATCTGGTGACAGGCAATAGATACAGTGCCAATGCTCTATAGAGGGAAGCCATCAGCGAAAAAGAAAAACACTTCCGCTGACCTACGTGGCTGTTTTCACTTTGCAGGCGTTCGTGCTCAGTTTCAAATTACCGCCCAGACATCCCCGATAACGGTTCATTACCTCCGTTAGGAGAAAAATCACATCCCAGATAAATTTAAACTGACAGTGATGCAGTAAAAATGGAATGAGAGCAATTATTTTGAAATCTCCACCTCCGAGACCATCAAATATGGAATTTGAGCATGTGTGATTTTATTCTCTGCATTGCATTAAAGTTTAAAGATTTGTCTAAACTTCTGCTACCGTCAAGTATCACATGGAGAATCATAATTAGGAGTGGATCACACATGAAAGAAGAGCTGCAACTTCAACCTGCTAGAATCAATTCATCGTTTGATCGGTTTCTCTGCTAATCCTTTCAAACCTACATATTTTTTACAGTTTTCAAGCTGAAGTAGGGCAGTGCAGTATACACAACACAAAAGTCTTGCTGGATTGAAAATATATTTCACATTTATCTATTTCCAGTAGGCAAATGCTTGGTTAGTGCAAAATGAATTTTGTTTTAATGACCTGTTAAATGTTAAAAAAAAGCAATACTCAAGCTTGTAATTTGTTTGGGCAAGCACTGACTCCAGCAAGAAGGAAAAGAAGGGCATGAATGGGCATGAATTAATGATACTGCATTAAAATCACGATATGTTGAAGAAGAAACAGTGATGAATTTCACCCTACAGAAACAGGCAGCGGTCTGTGGTAACCACACTGAAAATAATACATTTGTAAATGTTTGTCTCAACTGATCAACTTATTGTGAATGACAATGAAAAACCAAGTAAGACTATGGAGTTTAAAGCGATTGTTGACTAAAACAAGTAATTTAATACTGTGCAACAATCTCATCTACCCCTCAGTAAGGGAATCTGTGCAGCAAGTTATTAAAAAACACAGTTTAAAAAAGAGTTTGTAGAATTCTAATGAGCTCGAAAGCCAATATTTGGTATGGCCACCTTTATTCTTCAACAGAGCCAGAACTGTCTTGGGCAAACGTTCATCTTTAAGTAGTCTTCAGGAACAGTTCTCCAGGCTTCTTGAAGGACATTCAAAGCTTTTCTTTGGATGTTGGCTGACTTTTGTTCTGTTCCCTGTCAAAATGATTTCCCGCTGCTTCAGTAATGTTGAGGTCTGAGCTCTGGGAGGCCCATCCCTCACTGATAGTGTGCCTCTGTGTATTCTTCTTCAGTGGCAGTGTGTTTGGGATCATTGTCCTTTTGAAAAATAAAGCTGTCTGGAATCAGGCGCATAACAAATTTAATTCCATGGTGGATCAAAATCTAATACTTTTCTAAATTCATAATTCCATCAATTTGACAAAATCCTCAAGGCCACTGACTGAAATGCCCCAAACTATGATGGAGCCTCCACCATGTTTCACAGATGGCTGTGAAACATGCTGTTTGGTTATTATTTATTATTTATTTTTTGTAGATTTAACGTCACGAATGGAATCAAATGTGATGAAGACAGAAACGATATTAAAAACTGATTAAAAAAAAAACTGTACAAGTGTGACTAATATATTTTGTTACTAGTGCAGCTAAAATGTTGCAGTAGCACGGGCTGAGACTGAATGTTCCTCTTTGTGTAGCCATGTCTAATGTTATCAGTGCTGTGAAGTGACTTACTAAGTAACAAGTATAGTAGCTGGGTAGAAAACTATTACTGCGCAGCTTTTTATTTTATGATTTTTAAGTAATCAGTGCTACAAATGGCACACCAGAAAAGTCAAACCAGCTGCCAGAGTGGAGGGGTGATGATTTAGGCTTGCAGCCAGAGGACCCGGGCACCTTGCAGTCATTGAGTCAACCACAAACGCCTCTTTAACTGGCCTCACATTTGTCTAGAGACATTTGTCGAGAAACAAATGCGAGGCCATCTGTCTAGTAACTACAGCTTTGCCAAATTTGGGTTATACAACAAGTAAATCACCAAACACAAAACAGAATGGATGGAAAAAGAAAATAATCAATGTCAAATCTGTAAAGTCACAAAGCAGTTCCCTAACACGAACTCTGAGGTCTGAAGGTTTTTATTGTTCCTGCTCTCTGAATGCTGGCGTAAAATCAGTGCCTCACATTTTTCTGTCCTTGTGGGCATTATTATTATGGATAAAAAATGTTTCTTTAGCCTCAGTGGAAAAAAATATGAGCGCGTTGTCAGAATATTATTAGAATAGGAATGAAACCAGTAAATCCATCCCACGAGCCAAGTGTGTACATAGAATAATGTGGTACTTGTTTTGACTGAATCCACTTTTGGATCTTATCATTTCTATCAGAAGTAAATGATATTCATTATATTTGTTGCTGCAGGCGTCCTGGACCTGAAGGACAGAAATCTGCTCGCTTGCTGGTGCTACTATTGTCTATTGTCTCTTGTACCTTCAGCATTTGTGCTGAAACAATAAGAACTGTTGATTGTATGCAAATGTTGAGTAATGCCAAGCAAATCCTGCAGGAACAATTCTTCATATAGTCATTGCTGACCTATATGCATGCCTGTTTCTCCTGCTTGGACAAAGACCAAAGCCTACTGACGTTGCACATTATCCTCATTATTGTTAGGATATAATTGACTTTCCATGAGACTGACTCATTGGCTACACTGACTTTGTGCAAACTCTATTAGCTGTGTAATGTTGCGTGAATTCTCCAAAGATCCTGTGTAGTCGCTCATTGTCCAGCCCACAGCAAGTCTATGTCATTTGTCTTCAAAGAGATCGGGGCGCTAATTGGACCGCTAGCGCATAGCAAATCTTCAGCTTCATTTGAATCAGTGGCCTCATTACACCATGATGGCATGAATGACCTCAAGGTCTGTGAGAAACACAATCACATTTGGAGTATTTTAGTTGATGATTTGCATCCTGACAGTTTTATTACATCATAGAGTAATGATAGAGTTACAGTTATTGGTGGATACAGGTGGAATAGCCTTTGATGAGTGAGCTAAAACCTGTTCCCAAACAGTTTTACAATTTGCAATTTTCTATGGCTCAAAAACAAATCAGAAAAGAATTAAGACTACACTTGTTTTTCCAGCAAAAGGAAAAAAAACAAACACATATTAACAGAATTGCCTTAGTTTGTCTGTAATTACTTCATCCAAAATTAATCTATGCAGTGACTGCCAACTTTAAATAAAAAAAACCCTGCTCCAACCAAAATTAGCTTCACCCAAGTTTCAGGAATACTCTAAGGGTCCGCCTCTGCTCATTAAAATAGAGTGAAAAAGGTAGAATATATATAGTCTATAACAGTATTTTCATAAAACAAAAAAAAATGTAAGTTGCATCCGGGTAATTTGATAGAAATGTTTGATATTACTTGAGTGACATCCTGATGAAACGGTGAGTTGTGGTACTCAAAAAATTAAAAGTCATTCAAGTAAAGAGTTCAGACTGAAGGTGATACATTTACCTCCCGATAGAAGTGATGTGTTGTTACAAAGTGATTGATTGCACTATATATAAAAAATGAGGCGCACACGAGCAAATATGCATGTGTGCCAAAACATTTTTCGTTTAATCTGATGTTCTATATGCTAAATGCTGTATTGCTCATAAAACAAATAACAATTTTTATTCTTCTTCTCATGCCATTTCTCTTAGTATATAAATATATTTTAAGAAAAGGTACATAGCTGTAGATGTATTTCTGTCAGCATGTTGGTAAATATAAACTTCTACTGGCCTTAAGCAACAAAACATGTGACTACAGATAAGGCTTCAAACAGACATCATCATACGACATGAAAAAGCTTAAAGATTACAGGCACATGTGGACAATAAGTGATTCTTACATTCTCCAGTTATGAACAGATGTGTGAACAGAGCTTTAAGGATTGTTTTCTTCACAATTAGACATCAAATATAATCGTGACCTTATTAAACTTGTTATTTCTGTATTTGTATTTTTGGTAAAACATAATATTTTGATGTGTTATGTAGAAGTGACTGGATGTCTTTGTGGTTGCTATATTTGTTTTAAAAAAATAATTTCACTGTGCGCTGAGAGAAACAGAAGAAAGAGCAGATGCTGTCGTTCGAACATGCTCAAGTGGTTTACTAACTCCCTTTAATCATAACTGTACATGCCATGGTGGTGTTTAATCAACGTGACACCAAATGAACAATCAGAAGTTAATTTTTTCATGTTTCCTGTCTTTTGCTTTAAAGAGAGCAGCCCATCTTCAGTGCCAGAGCTCATGTCTTCCAGATCGACCCGGCCACCAAACGCAACTGGCTGCCGGCCAGCAAGCATGCCGTCACGGTGTCCTTCTTTTATGATGCCACCCGTAACGTGTACCGCATCATCAGTGTGGGTGGAACTAAGGTATGAGCCCAAGACTCTTAAATCCAGTCAGAGGGCACGCATGTAGTCAGATCAGACTTCTCTATGATATCTTCACGTCACTAAAACACATTACAGATCTGGAGTTGTTTTAAGAATTCCAGGACAGATTTTAACACGGCTGTAAAAAATTGCACAGGGGTTGTAAAAATCCTACAGGAGCCGAGTGGTGTCAAACACTGATGTGTGTATGTGTTTTATCATTAGACTGTATGTAAATAATGCAGGTAGCTACTGTCACACAGTGCTTTGTGGACTTGGATTTTAAATTGAATTCAATTTTAAGGCTAACATACGCTTGGTTTTTAGAGCCAGACAAAAGGGCTGTTTGCTGTTGTCAGCTGCTAGCCTTAGCTGCGTCCATAGACTCTACGGATGCTCCGGTACCCGCTTTGCTAAATCTAATAAGACTAAAAAAAATAAAAATAAAATTTCAGCACAGATGTTTTGACTGTGCTGAAATTTTATGCATTAAAAAAGCTCCAAAAGACAACAACACCACAAACACAGTCAAACACAGAGTAAAGCCTAGCTTGAGTCATTCAAGTGTTGCCACAAACTCTGTAGTTGAGGCACATAAGACGATGAATCCTCCTCAGGTTTATAAGATGAAAGCAAAACACTTTTTTTAGACAAACCCTCTCAATTCTTTTAGCATTCGTTAATTTCAGACACATTTATTTCTCCATTTATTGAATACATTTCTATTAAATACAGGAAGCCTGAGGTGTGGAACTGTGTGAAGTCAAATCGTTGTTGCATTTAGCATTTTTTTGTCATTATTTTTAGCGCTGTCTCTATTACACCTCTCCTAACATACTGTATATTTTCCTATACATTTTGCAACAGTGGCCCTCCGGCCCCAGAGGAAACGGTCTTGCTCTGAGCCTGATAGCTTGTATAAAAAGCAGCTAAAACTCACTGTTTAAAGCAAAATCTCTTGAAAGGTGCTGTGTAAAAATAATTTTACTTTACTTTTATGTTAATTGCATTTTCCTCATCTGTTACTAGTATTGCACTGATGTAGAGACACTCTGTTCGTGGAGTATTATGTTCTCCTCTCTTGCATTTTATTCAGCAAATGAGATTCTTCGAAGCACTGGAAGAAGATCTGTTAGCTTTGTGCTTGTTATGGGTGGGATTGCATTACTCAAACACAGCCATCGTCAGCAGGAAATCTCTAACACACCCACATTGGTAATGCAGCCTCCACAGCAGCACTGAAGCACCTGGGAGTCCCTCACAGGATATCTTGTTAGTGAAAGAAATTCAGAGAAAACACTCCACTTTGTTGTTTTTCAGCCAGTTGTGCCAATTTGCCGCCCTGAGACTAGAGGCTTTTGGAGGAGAGAATAAAGAAATCATTTGGCAACGACTCCACCTCATCAGACTGCTCACTTGAGAATATTACAGAAGAGATCATTGCACAACGAAACGAGCGTTTTCACTTAGCTCGCTCTCCGTAGCCTGGTTGTAGGTTATTTTTGTCTCTGTTTGCACAAACATAAGCGCTCCATGACGGATACTGAACTGTACGTGACTATTTTTTTTTTCATGCCACAGATTTCAGTCACATGATTCATTTTGTGATTAAACAGCTGTTATTGTTGCTAATGAGCCTCCTAAAGGAAAGCACTGCCCTGTTTGCTGTGATGAGCTACAGTGAAAAGTTGCCCTCTTTTCACTCAGTTTGTACAAATTATAAAATACTTTTTTGTTGGCAGTAATTATTAATGTCCTTCTTCTGTTTGTTATGGAAAACAAACATCTCACCAGTTAAATATGATAGTGAAGATCGTCCACCTTGACCTTGATCACAGCTTCTTGATTTATTTAAAAAAAAACATAAGCCATACCATAACACCATAACTCAGATTTATGTTTATCTGTAAGTCCTCTGTATGCTTTATAGATGTTGTCTGGCTGCGCTCCAGTCTACATATCAAATACAACATATTTAAGATCTTTTTTTGTGCCTCGTTCTTTCATGTGATTTATTGTTTTAACTCTCTGTGGCATCAGGCCATCATCAACAGCACCGTCACCCCCAACATGACTTTCACCAAAACCTCCCAGAAGTTTGGCCAGTGGGCAGACAGCCGGGCCAACACCGTCTACGGTCTGGGCTTCTCCACAGAGCAGCAGCTGCAGCAGGTGAACACCTACACACACACAGACACACACACACAGTGCGACAACACACAAGGAAGATACTTCAAAGAGTTGCTCATTTATTAGATGTCGCAAACAAAGAGGAGATTTAAGAAAGAGGAGGACTATGAAGCAGTAGAGGACACTCCTGTGATGATCAAGGCCAGTATTTTCTCTTTGGTTTTGAATATCTTTCAGATTATATTTAAAATGCATCCACAATACACGTATGCATTTTCATTTTACCGCAGTTTTCCCTTTTGTGACATTCATTTATCGTCAAGATTTCTCTGTTTACCTGAAATCAATTAAAGTGAGTTTAATTTACTAGATTTAGCATACTAGATAATTTATTACGAGATCAGACAGAATTAAGTGCCAGAAAATAAATTGATCAGACACTCCTGATATTCTCTAGGAGGAAACTTTGTGAAGGATGGAAGATGTTTTTTAACAGAGTGTAATTTCTGTCTTTTCTCTCCCTCAATCTGCAGTTTGCTGAGCAGTTTAAGGAGGTGAAGGAGGCAGCCCGTCTAGCCAGAGAGAAATCCCAGGAGAGGTTTGAACTAGCCAACCCTGCACTCAACATTGCAGCTCCACAGGTGAAGCGATGCACTTGCTTAAATCTCTAAAAAAAAAAAAAAAAAAAAAAAAAAAAACATCCCATAAA
>VOQK01041407.1:0-12310 GCA_015052645.1 Benitochromis conjunctus
GTTCTTGCGTAGTTTAAAGACAAAAATCTAAATCATTAATGTATAATTACTTTTTTTAAGATCACGAACAAACAATGTTAGGATGAAGTTGTACATTTTTGATAATATATATTTATAAACACACCATGACCACTGAGTGGATATACAATATGGGTGCACCAATCCAGCTTATCCTGATACAGCTGATTTAACTATGGACATCGGACCAGTTTTAAATTAATAACCTGTATTCCTCACTGTGAGGAAGCGTTTGGCAATCTTTTTTTTTTTTTTTTTTTAATGTGTAAAGGTCAGTACTTACCAAAAATTGTAAAATAAAATGCAAAATCTATATCCAACTTAACCAATAGGTTGTACAATTAAATAGTATTAAAAATGTTTTAAATGATCTTATTCATCTAATTTATTTATGAAAGTCTCATTTAGATTTAAAGACAGAAGTCACAGGTGCTACATTTACAGTCTGCTATCTGCTATTTACTGCTATCAATTACAGTCATAGTAGTTTCTCGTTCTCCTTTTTTACTCACACATATCAACTGCCAAAGAGTTGGAATGAAAAATTATTGTAATCAAGTTGAGGACAGATGTGATGTTACGTTAGGTAGAATAAAAGCTTATGTAGTAGTGATAAACCAAACCAACAATCTTCTAGGTTCTATCTTATATCAAGTGTCTCTGGTGAACATAATTAGAGTGAAAGTGCATGACCTTTAGGGGGAGAGAGAGAAAGCATGTTCATTGTAGCATCTTTTCAGTTTTCAGTCACATTAATTCACTCTAAAAGAAAGAAATAAGGCTCAGACCATGGATTTGTCCATTGTACAGTAAATCCATAATGTACGAGTATTCGACAGACAACAATTCCTCAAATAAGTATTTTAAGTGTTTTTTTCCTTTTCTTTTTAGATTTTGGGTTGCTAGTTAGCCAAAACAAGACATTTTGAGATATTACTTTGATCATGGAGTTTTAACTATTTAGAGGTTTTGCTAGTTTACTCACTGATCACTAGCTGGTCTAAAATTAACCTCTGCATTGGGCAATTATTTGATTTGGGTATCTTTGTTTAGACTGCTGCACCAGTGACCCAGAAAGGCAGAAAATAGATAGACAGTTAGTGTGCATTATTGTATTTTTCTTTATGTTTAAAAAAAATAAACTGTATCCCAAGTATAGTGTAAATTGAATATGTTGACCCAGACTTTTAACTGAAATACAGGAACCCTGCTTATGGCCCAGCTGATGAACAGAAAAGTATGCAGTGAACATGGTGATTCTTCATAAGATCCCTTGGAGACTAAAGGTAGAAACCCTGACTCACCCCAGGATGCTGAGGCATACTTTGCCATTGCGGTAGAAGTTGGGATTGAAGCGGACAGTGTTGTGCCCAGTGGTGATGAGCTTGACCCGTGGTGGATGAATTGGGTAGTCGGGGGGACAGCGGAACAGGAAGAGGAAGAAGCCGCCCTCATATGGTGTGTCAAATGGCCCTGTGATCAGGGCATGGATCTGAAGTCATGAGGCAGAGGAGTGGGATTAAAGGATCAGAAAGACAGGATGGGAGATTGATAAGAGGGTCTAAAAGATCTCTGTAGGCAGAGAGGAATGCTAGGGATGAACAGACCAATTAGCAAAGAAATTTAATCTAGAAAACAACTGACTCGCTGTGAGGAAAAAGTGATTATCATTTTTTTTACTCTGATCTAAAAGTTTTTCTCCATTAGTTAATGGGTGCGGTCAGCATCGTTACAACTCAAGTTGAATGGAAAACACCACTGAGGTAGTCACAGTTTAAAGAACTTTTTACAGCGATACCACTTCTTTCAATTCAATTTTCAAGGAATAAGAGGCCGCTACTAAAATCTGATTTGCTATCAAGTTAAAATGTTAATGATGTCATAGGTTGGTAAATCTTTTTAGACTGTACTTTGCCTTTTACCTTGGTCATGTCTTGAGGATCAGGGACCACAAACATCCCTGGTGGAGGTTCCTTGTAGATGGACATGATATCCCTACAGACAAAATAGACAGATGAGGTTTGTGAAACAATGAAAAAGGGAGAGAACCCACAAAGAAATATGGCCCTAAACATTCCAGCAATCCACTAGTAAAACAGTATGCCTGGAGGTAAATGGTCTTAATATCTTCAGAAATCTATTATAAAAAGTACATTTAAGTACTGTAATGGGCTCTAAAGTTGCTCTAAAGTAACATTTTCTAGCATACTATTACAACATACCCAGGGTATCTCTCAGTTTTCTGGAATAGTTTACCATAACATTGGTAATCGCGATAAGTGGTCACAAAAACTGGTTATCAACTTGCAAAGTTAAGCCTAGGTTTTGTCTGCACATTCATTAGAACCAGGTGGTGTTGGCAACATCTGACCAATCTAAAGCAGAGTTTCAAAGGCCATGTGACTCTTATTCCACAGAAAACGAACCCTATAAATGCCACCAAGTCAAACAGCGATATTATTAGATGGTGATATAATTGTGATTAAAAATCTATAAAGAACATAAAAAGTATAACAGCAAAATGCAACAACTGCAAAGAAGACTGGAGACGTGATTAATGCTGCAGAAAATTCTTAATATGGTTAATTAACACACAAAGCCCTAAAATAAACATTTAAATTCCAGTTAATTATTTTATCAGTGTGTGCACTCGTAGTGCTGCTGTTTATTTCTAAGGTGGTGACTACACATTAAAGTTCTAATGAACTGGACCCATTTAAAAATCTGGGCTTAGTTAAACGTATATCTATATCTCACTCAAAACATGTCACAAATACAAAACTTCCAGTGCCAGACAGTTTTAGTTTTTATTCTTTCAGCTACAGACTCAGTGCTGTTGAAGGGTTTGAAGCAGTACAGTGTAAGTGTCCTGTTTTAAGATCATTAATCCTTCTGGAACAATAAAAATGCTGTAAAATTGTCTGCTTCTAACATAAAAAAAGTGGGAGAAACGTTTCGT
Source organism: Benitochromis conjunctus (assembly GCA_015052645.1). NCBI lineage: Eukaryota > Metazoa > Chordata > Actinopteri > Cichliformes > Cichlidae > Benitochromis > Benitochromis conjunctus. The sequence goes on from VOQK01041407.1 coordinate 2,978, forward strand.
CACTCATCCAAGTGACTTCTTCAGTCTCAGCTGACTGCAGGTTCCCAACCTTATAAACAGCACATTTGCATAATGACTGAAACTAGCACCACTGAAGGAACAATGGGCTGTGAGGTCAGTTCCTTGATCATTAATATGTGTCTATGTATCTGGTGTGTTCCTGCGTTGTGTCTGATGATGAAAATGTAAAAAGAAAGAAAGACTGCAGAAAGTGGCAGTTTTCTGTTTTGTGGATCTCTCTCAGTGAACAGGTGCAATAAAACCCAACAGGAGGGAGATGGAGCTCTGTTTCCATGCTCCTGAAGACGTCTAAAATAAATGAAATCACCTGTGTGGAGCCATGAAAACACAAACCTTCAGTTTTGTAATTACAGGAGAGCTACCAGAAGATTTTTTTCCTTTAATTTTACACATTTATTTGTGTTCGTGTGTTTCTTTCATGTACTACAGCAACAGTTTTTGATCATTGCGTTTACAAATGAAGGAAAGCTGAAATCCACAGTTATAATCGTGCCAGAACCCTGTGATCCCTGTGATTCTGATTCCGATTCCAAATATAAAATATTTTTTGTACTTAAAAGATTGTCATGACCATTGATCAAAGGCCATACATCAAAGAGCATTAGTACCATTCATAGAGAGTTGGGGAATGGCTGCAATCACAGCGTTGTAAGATGGTGACAGATGTACCCTTAGGCCCCCTCCTCGATTTAGAGATGGGCTTTCCTTTCTCACGTAAATGGCCTCCTTGCCTCCCGCTCAAACCAGCGTTCCTCCCTGTCCAGGATGTGTACATCCTCGTCATTGAAAGAGTGTCCACTGGCCTGTAGGTGTAAATAGACTGCGGAGTCCTGGCCTGACGAGGTAGCTCTTCTGTGTTGTGCCATCCACACTCCATCCACTAGTGTACGCTGTTAAGTACCAGGATTTATACATTGGGGTATCCAAACAACCTCTGGCAAAGCGAATGGCACAACACAGAAGGGCTACCTCGTTAGGTTCACAGCATAATTTACCATGGCGATAAATCCTGGTAGAAGTGAACCCGAAAACCGATAATGAACAGAAAACCCAAGTTTAACCCTGTGGTTACCTGGTTAAGACAAAATCTTGCTTCTTAGTACAGACCTCTAGTTTCCCAAGTGTCCCCGTCATATGTGACATTCCAGATGCTGTTAAAAACTTTACAGAAAGTTTCACAGAAGTTTACAGAAATCTCACTGTGGATTGCAGGTCGTAGATTAAATAAATATTCACACCTGCGTCAGATTTTTGTGTGATATGTTTCCTGGAATTACCTCTTTATCCTCAGGATGCACTGCTGGGAAGCCTTTTCGTTGTCCCAGTCCGTGCTGAGAGTTGGGTCCCAGGAAGTGGCGTTGATTTGAGATAGGAGGCCCGCTCCTGCCGCCCCTAGCCCAACACCGGGGAGAGGCGAGGAGGCATGCAAAGTGGGAGACACGGCCACGACGGGTGGTGAAGAGCCGGGAGTCAATGTGTTTCCAAAACTGACCGGGGTAGCAGTGACAGCGGACATAGGGGCCACCACAGCTGTTAGGCCACTCTGCGCGGCTGCGGCAAGAGGAGGAGAGGCCGGGTTGGAGCTGGAGTGCACACCGCCAGTTGCCGACATTCCCACCGGCAGAGAGTTAGACAAAATCGGAAGCTGGGAGGCTCCGCTCCCCTGTCCGGTAACGTCTAACCCTAGAGCACTGCTGCTGGACTCATCTCCAAAGCTGTCCGCCATGGCTCACAAGCTAGTAAGCTACAGTAAACCCGTTGGTGTTGAGTAATTTATATTTTTCTCCTGCGCAGCATTGACAGTAAAGTTTAAAGTTACCTGCTTCCTTTGTTGCCCAACGAGATCAGACAGCAGAGAAACCGGGCAGAGGCGAGGCCAGAAAGCAAGGCAATTCTTCCCAAGACATAATGGATATTTATCGTTAGCTTAACTGTGTTTACCCCCGGGCCTCCAAAAAACTGCTCGGTCTTCAGCAAAATTGCAACGTCACGGTGTTACGGTTACCACTGCCCTCTGGATACTGGTTTAAACTATTACATCCTCAGAACATTTTGTTTATTACCAACCACATCCCTACTAGTCTTTTAACATCGCAACTTTAGGAGCTTGTATTTCTCACCAGTTAAGAACACGGAAATAATAAAACCACGGCACATCCGGGCAAAGATTTTCAAAGTAAAATCCCTGCGCTCTCTCTATTTGTTTCTCTCTATACTCTTCATGTCTATTAAAAAACACATAATTTCAGCTTTTGCAGCTAGCTTTTAAGCAAGACCCTGCTCAAAATTTGCAAAAGAATGGGAAGTTATTGTGCCCTCACAATCGACTTTCCTAGTCTGTGTTGCGTTTTGTGATCAACTTCTGCATCTACAGAAAATATGCCTCTGTAACCTAAGACAGAGATGATCTGTCTTGGATAATTTGTAAGATATGTTTGTACGTTTTAAATATACTTTTAACTGTTTTTTTTTTGGAATTGGAAAGTAAGTTGAGCTGAATGCTTCACGTCAGAGTTGGTTGCACTCAGCCGTGTAATAAAATCAAGACTTGTATTTATTCTAATGGTCAGCACATGTGAAGTATTGTAGTTGCAAAAGCTAAGTCCTGTTCTATAAAAGTCAGCTGGGAGAATGGCCCTAAACCTATAAGCAGAGTAAACACTTACTGATGAGTAAGTAAAAAACAGTAAAGAGCTTAGGCAAAAAAATTACATCAGAAAATGAGCTCCTGAATGAGCTCTCCAGAAGGTGGATAGGCTTTCCCTTAGCAATACGGTGAGGAGATCAGTATTTGGAAGGGGTTACGAGTGCTCCTTCACATGAAAAGGAGCAGGGGACTCAATATTTTAGATGTTAACTTTTATTGAAGTGGTTGTCATGAGTTTTCAAACAGAGTGCATCACAACGCACGGCACATAGTGTCACACCTATCAATTGCAGTTTATTTGTTTTTCGGATGTTTATTTGTCACATTTTAATCATATATGTTAACATCTTTTGTAGTAACATGTTTTCATAAAATTGGAGACACTCATCATCAGTGGGCATCTCCCACTTTGACCTCAGGACTTCCAGGCCATACTCTGCACAGATATTTCTGTATACTATGCTGGCCACTTGGTTATGGCATTCCATGTATTCCTGCCTGCTAGCATCTTGCACCGTGCTGTTATGTGCTGGATTGTCTCAGGGGCATCTTTACACAGCCTGCACCTGGGGTCTTGTCTGGTGTGGTAGACCCCAGCCTCTATGGATCTTGTGGTCAGAGCTTGTTCCTGTTCTGCCATGATTAGTGCCTCTGTGTTGTCTTTCAGTCCAGCTTTCTCCATCCACTGGTAGGATTTCTGGATGTCAGCCACTCCTCTGTCTACCAGTGGTACATACCGTGCAGGGGCTTGTCGTTCCATGATGGTTCCTCCTCTTGCCTCTCTTTCTTGGGTTTCTGCTGCCTGAGGTATTCACTCACATGGTTGGTTGTGACCATCTTCCTGATCCCAAAATGTTGAATCTGTTCATCTGGATGTAACGTTTTCAGTGGGAGAAATGTTTCGTCACTTATCCACGTGACTTCTTCAGTTTCAGCTGACTGTAGGTTTCCCCAACCACCTTTATAAGGTTCCTGCCTCATTCCTGTGGCAGGAATGAGGCACGACACAACCATGGTTCACCACTGTCACACTGACATTTTCACTTCATTTCCAGTTGCTGTTCACACTTACGGCTCAACTTTGCAGCTGCCAGCTGGACACACCCACCACCACAGTCCCTAGTATGCTTATGTTATGATGAGTGCATTTCAGGGATTTTGAGTCAGTCTGTGCTCCAGATGGGTTCATTGTTAATCGCATAACGCCGAGTAACCCCTCACACTGATCAATCTGCGTTAACTCGTTAACGAGGATTAGCCAATGTTGATGCGTTAACGCGGATCACTTCGCATTAACGCTGACAGCACTAAAATTATATAAATTTATTATATATTATAACATCATAGGTTATGTTCTTGTGAATAATATAATTATGTATTGACTTCCTTGTATGGACACAGAAAGCTTTTCAGTAACAAGGATCTGAGGCTGAGTTTCAATTTGAGCTTTTAATTCATCTCTTGTTGCAGAATTTGGTGCATCCCTGACCAATTGGCATGGATTACCTGCACTGTTTAAAATCTGATTTGACAATTTAGTGTTATTAAGACATTGTCACAGCACAGGCATTCTTGTCTAGAATAGTATTCTACTACAACTACTACTGTAAAACTTAAAAACATATCTACACTGTAGATACACAAATATCTGTGCAGTAAGTCCCCGGAGTCTCGTATGCTCGCAAAGTTCTTTAATTGCAAAGGTTTAAGAAATATGAAAGTGTTTGTGTTGATTTTAGATTTGCATTTTTTTAAACCGGTAAGATACTTTACAGACAACTGCCTCCCCTGCCTGACCTGAAGCACAAACATTACAGAGGTGATAAAGAAAGCACAGCCATGTCTGTAACTTCATAAAGGATATCCCTGGAGCTGCTAGTGGCTTTCTATTGCTACTACATTGAAAGCATACTCACCTTTTGAAGCATGTGTGTGGGGTACAGCAGTTGCACTATAGCAGAAAAGAAGACACTTCAAAAGGATTATCACCATTACCTAAGGAACTACCGGCCACCCCGTCTCAACCTTGGAATAACCTCTCCATGTCTGACAAGCCCAAAAACATCAAGGACCCAAGGCCAGGCTACTCCCTATTTGAACTCGTGCCCTCTGGCAGGAAGTAAGAAAGGAGGCAGGGACTGACCAACAAAGATTCAGTGGTTGCGTGCTTTACATCACTGTATCCAATGCTTGGCTCTTGGTGATGTAAGGCTTGGGTGCAGCTGCCATTCCATGCAGCTCTCCATGCACTGTTCTTGCTCCAATCTGAAGCCCAAATTAAGTGTGGAGGTCTGTAGCTAATGACTCTACAAAAAATTGGTGACCTCTGCACACTAGATGCCTCAGCTTCCGCTGACTTGGCTCAGTTTTTGTGTGGTTGACTCCAGAAAAATTAGTAGCAAAGAAATTTTACAACTGTAATTGTTGCACAGGAGGCGTCCTATCACAGCATCATGCTGGAATCGACTGAGCTTGTGAGAGCAACCTATTCTTTGACCAATGTTTGTAGAAGCAGCCTGCATGCCCAGGTGCTTGACTTTATACACCTGAATTCAATAATTTGGATGGGTAAGTGAATACTTTTGACAATAGTGCAATTATGATTGACATACAAGTCTGCAACTAGTCGCTGGAAATGGCCAGTGTTGCCGTTCATTCCGTTGAGGTAAAGGACTGCCTCGCTTTTTCAGTTATTTCAGTCCACGTCGTTGCTAGTACATTCAATTATGCATTTAATTGTTATTTTTAATTACTCATTTTTCCTACTCTGTGCAAAATACATTTTGGCATCATTTTCCTCAGCTACATAAGGAAACAATTTTACACAAACATAAGTTAAATTTGGATACTTTAAGCTGCTTGATGTAAAACTAAGAATTGATAGGGGACACATTTTTTACTACAATGTGGGTTTGCGCCATTCCTCAACCCTGAATTTCATTCTTTTGAACGCCATGAGCTAATCAAAGCTACACATTTATTCCATAGATTATGTGTAAAAGAATCACCTTTCATTTTACTAGGTGATTGAGGATGTACAATTCTGAGTTTATGCATTTATTAGAATTTTACTAATTTAATAACCATCTTCCTCCACTTATCCGCGGCCGGGTCGTGGGGGCAGCAGCCCAAGCAGAGAAGCCCAGACGGGGGAACACCAAGGCGTTCCCAGGCCAGCCGAGAGATATAATCTCTCCAGCATGTCCTGGGTCTGCCCCGGGGCCTCCTCCCAGTGGGACATGCCCGAACCACCTCACCCAGGAGGGCATCCTTGTCAGATGCCTGAACCACCTCAACTGGCTCCTTTTGATGTGAAGCAGCAGCGGCTCTACTCTGAGCCCCTCCTGGATGGACAAACTTCTCACCCGCTCTCTAAGGGAGAGACCAGCCACCCTTCGGAGGAAGCCCATTTCCGCCGCTTGTATCCGTGATCTCGTTCTTTCGGTCACTACCCACAGCTCGTGACCATAGGTGGGGGTAGGGATGTAGATTGACTGGTATTTTAATAACCATTTACTTAAAATTACAAACCTGGAATGGATGAAATGTAATGATACTGTTGTAGAACAAACTCCTTTTACATTCACTCACGCAATTACCTACAATGGTTCAAATCACGATAGATCTGACAGTTCTCAAAGTTTAAGAAAACTTGCATTAAATCTTAAAATTTGATACATTTCAAGAAGTGAAGGACAGAATCATACCATGAGGGTTTATAATTAAAAAGTTGATTGTACAAAGTCATGTCTGACTTAAACCGTGTGATTTGTTTCACACCATAATGAAGAGATGTTGAGAAGGGAAAAGCACTGAAAATTGGCAGTAGTAAGCAAACCAGAACCTCACTCAGTGAGGACAGAGGGGAAGTAACACAATTTGACAACTGTTTAAGCATTCACATCACTTTCGACCTACCCTTGCTCTAATGGGCTGCATCATAGCTCTATGGACTCCTGTTAAATCGGTGATTTCCATGAAATTAAACACTTTGACCCAAGTACTGCAGACAGCTCTTTGAAAGTTGTGCCCTGCCGGTGAAAGACATGAAATGCAAACAAACCCTACATGACAGGGCAATATTAGAGGAAACCCATTTATTTTGGAAGGACAGTGTCCCTCACCCACCAAATGATGTCTTATATCAAAAACAAATAACTGTAGGAACAGAAAGATGTACGACTTCAGGCTCAACCTCAGTTGTAAATATTTTCCTTTAATATTTTCTGTTGATTGGAATGGCCCAGGAGCTTGTTCAGAGTTCTGGTTCTGAGAAAGCCCTCTTCCCCTTGGAAGGAAGGTAGCGACAAAGCAAGGAAGTAGAGAACAAGGGGTTGAAGTGAAGGAGGTATTGGGTGCATTTCCAGGTTTACATGGCAAACAGAATTAGGAATGCCACCATCAGACAGAAGAGGCCCATAGCCTCAGATAGAGCAAAGCCTAGGATGGCGTAGGAGAAGAGCTGCTGCTTCAGGGAGGGGTTCCTGTGAAGGAGAGCAGACAGGTGCATAGATGCATTCAGATTCTGTTTCCATTACAACTAAATACATGTAGGTCAGCTTGCAGGGTCAATATTACATATTTGCCATTTATACCATAACCTGATTTCAGTTTGTTCTGAGATCAAGAAGAAGCTCTCATGCACATTTTCTTGGATGGCTTTTTAAAAGTTGAATTTCTGAACTGATTTAAAGAGAATTTAGCAAGCCAGCATTTTCTGTCCATGATTAGTTTTATTCAGTGGTTTGAAGCAACCAGCCATTAACAGTATGTGTTGCTGGTCATTTTAGTGAGAAAAATGAAGTATTGATAAGTGGCTATAGATGTGTAGAAGTTAGACAGATGCTTAAAAAGGCTCTTCCAATGTCTGTTGACGCAATTAAAGAACTCAGTATATTTTACCAAGAAGCTCAACCAGCTTTTAGGTCTTCAAATTAGTGAAGTTTAACATATCAGGAGAGGATCTGTAAATACTACTGGGAGTTTCCCCCCCAAAAATCACTACGTAACCCTTCAAGCTGATGCGTAAAAACATTACCTAGCATAGCCAATGATAAGGCTGCCAAACACCGTTCCGATTCCAGCTCCAGAGCCAGCCACACCAACTGTGGCAGCACCAGCACCAATGAACTTGGCAGCAGTATCAATATCATGGTTAATGTTGCTGGTCTGGAAGGAGCGGGTCTGGACTGCAGATTGGCTGACTGCCAACAGGGCCTGGGCGAAGACAAAAGAAAACGCATGGCATTAGCCACGAGACAGCAGGTCCAAATTTATTGCAGTGGTAAATTATTTACCATTGCAATAACTTCTACAGAGGGCATTATGGTTGATATACTTCCAGAATTTGACTCATCAGTTGCAAGACAGTAGGGTTTCACCACAGAACCAACTTTCCCCACACACACCATCCAACGCCAAGTGCTTAGGGCAGAATCGTGGAGCCACACAGCCACCATTACACTAGTACCTACTTGTCTCATCACGGTTTCAGTTGTTTTCCACCAATTGGCCAGTCCAAAGACTCACTCAATGAGTCATTAGACTCCTTCACAGAAACTTGAACAAAAATTTGCTTCCTCCATTGTTGTGTTTGTCACATAAAAATTATTTCACAAGACTTTCAGTCATGTTGCTATAATGACCTCATGCAAATTAAGTGACTCAGTTGGACTGGATGAAAACGACCAAAGCCGAGTACAGTCGAGACTGCGGAAAAGGGCTATAACGGTGGTGGTCCAGGTTTCAAAAACAACCCAGGTTTAAAAAAAAATAAAAATAAAAAAATAGATTACAAAGGCTTCAACACTGTATCATAATAATTTGCTCTTCAGTTTTATGTCAGTTACCATTATAGACTTGCATTTGGTTAACTTTTGAAAAGGTGTTTTGTTGTGAGGCACTTTATGTTAAAGAGTGCTATAGAAATATCACTTTACTAGGTCCCATTGTCAATGTCCTTTCTATGACTAGAACAGCAATGTAATACAGTTACACTCAGAAAGTTCTCAATATTGGCAGTTTAAGCTTATTGCAGCTTTCTAATCTGTTATATTTCTTTTGAAAATTTAAGAATATTATATTGATAATTTGAAACATTTGCAGCCTTCCTCTCATTGGACTAAGAATCCTGAAGACCTGCAGCAACCCATTCCTCTGCACTTCAAGCTCACACTCAAGGTCTTCCTGCTGCAAGGAGTAGGACTCAACTTGAAAAACTGAAGTTTAAAAGATACAGTGGCTTGCAAAAGTATTCGGCCCCCTTGAACTTTTCCACATTTTGTCACATTACAGCCACAAACATGAATCAATGTTATTGGAATTCCACGTGAAAGACCAATACAAAGTGATGTACACGTGAGAAGTGAAACAAAAATCATACATGATTCCAAACATTTTTTACAAATAAATAACTGAAAAGTGGGGTGTGCGTAATTATTCAGCCCCCTGAGTCAATACTTTGTAGAACCACCTTTTGCTGCAATTACAGCTGCCAGTCTTTTAGGGTATGTCTCTACCAGCTTTGCACATCTAGAGACTGAAATTCTTGCCCATTCTTCTTTGCAAAACAGCTCCAGCTCAGTCAGATTAGATGGACAGCGTTTGTGAACAGCAGTTTTCAGATCTTGCCACAGATTCAACACCATGAAGTCCAAAGAACACAC
>VOQK01041410.1:0-11892 GCA_015052645.1 Benitochromis conjunctus
TTTCTCAATAACTTTATCCCTGACCTGTCTGGTGTGTTCTTTGGACTTCATGGTGTTGAATCTGTGGCAAGATCTGAAAACTGCTGTTCACAAACGCTGTCCATCTAATCTGACTGAGCTGGAGCTGTTTAGCAAAGAAGAATGGACAAGAATTTCAGTCTCTAGATGTGCAAAGCTGGTATAGACATACCCTAAAAGACTGGCAGCTGTAATTGCAGCAAAAGGTGGTTCTACAAAGTATTGACTCAGGGGGCTGAATAATTACGCACACCCCACTTTTCAGTTATTTATTTGTAAAAAATGTTTGGAATCATGTATGATTTTCGTTCCACTTCTCACGTATACACCAGTTTGTATTGGTCTTTCACGTGGAATTCCAATAAAATTGATTCATGTTTGTGGCTGTAATGTGACAAAATGTGGAAAAGTTCAAGGGGGCCGAATACTTTTGCAAGCCACTGTATACACACATCCAAAAAATGTAAAGCTATATTACTGGCTACATAATAATCTCATTCAATTATTTTGAGTTTAGATTCATCCCTTTGTTTATTGAGGAAGTTTAGTCCAGCCTTATATGTGTATAACCAATGATCTCTGTTGGGGAACTTGAACTTGCCTGTTCATGTGTCTGTTAGGTCTTAATGCTATGCAGAACCTCGCTGCTTTAGCAGCAGCAGCAACTGCTACACAGGCCACACCTACAGGTTCTAGCGCCATGACGACATCTACTAGCCCACTAAGTGCGTTAACAAGCTCAGGTAAAAAACAAAAAAACAAAACACGGAGTCTGTACTACTAAACTTAGAACAAAACTAAGGAAATTTGTGTTTGGTTGATTATTTCTTTGTTGTAACAATGAAGGTTGGAAATGAATCATATATCACTGGAAAGCCTGTTTCTTTCTCTAACTTCGCTCTGTGTTTCACTATGGGAATCGCCTCGGCGTGACCAACTAGGGAAGCTCCAATGACACCACGTTTGTCTATGACAGACCCCTCCTAACTCATTCTCGCTTTCTTCCCGTGAGAAACTACTTGAGCTCCCTCAACGCATCCAGTCTAACTTGATTAGCTGCTTAACAATTCTCAGGCGTCCCGTGTAGGAGTACGTCGCCAAACGCAGTTTGTTCCAGTTTGGATTTTGCTGAGTAAGTCCTTTGAAAGAAGCGTACTTATAGTTACACTCTGTTGAGCAGCAATCGTGTCAGGCGAGCTGTTCCTAAGGTTCCTGGTTTTAGTTAGCAAGGTAGCTGACGTTGTGCAAGTCGGGCTAGCGTGCTACGGCGAGCCTTTTTCTTTCAGTGTATGGCTAGCATTAATTTGTTAGCAGCCCACAACCCATATTAGCATGTCACTAGCATTACCTTGTTAGTCGACCTCAGGATTTCATTGGCATTAAGTTGCTAATGATATCGGCTAGCAGAGTGCAGCTAACGTGTCACGACAAGCTGACTCCCACGGATTTAACCCCCGCTGCTAGCTCTAAGTATGTACAGGCTAACGTGTCATGATGAGGCTGGTGTAGCCTAGTCTCACCCCTTTCCGCTAACCATGTCTGCGGCTCCTACCCCCCCACCAAAGGGTCGGAACTGAAGGCCAACATGGCTGCATCCCACCCGTGCCTTGCATCATGTGTTGCCACCATCTCGGGCAGGGACCCTCATCCTATGTGCATCGTCTGTATGGGTGCCAAGCATGCTCAGGCTTCACTGGCAGACCCTCAGGGATGCCCACACTGTGCGTTGATGCCAGAGAAAGTCCTGGAAAGGAGGCTGAAAGTAGCAGTAACGAACAGTCAGGACCCCTGTCTGTCGGCCGCTACTGCTATGAGTCATATCTGTCATCTGCGAGCCTCCACGAGCCTCCACTTCCATGATGGAAGAAGAGTTGATAATTGTTCGAGGACCTCCTTGATCAAAACATGGGCGAGCCGGGTGGCGAGGACGCGGAGGGCGATGCCAACTCCAACCTCCTCGACCTAGAGGACATGATGAGGAGGAGGATGACTCCACCTTCCCTCCCCATCAGTCCAGGCCACCGAGTGGGGCCGAAGTTGCACCCCCGGTGGACAGCAATTTGTACGAGGTTTGCAAATTGGCTGCTACCACCTCCCAGTCCCCTCCTCTAGTTCAGGGAGGACAGACTTGTGGACAAATGGCACAGTGTCACCTAAGCACTCTGTCAGTGTCACCAAGCACTGCCCAAAGTCACCAGCCACTTCACTGTGTTTTGGGGGGTAACAAAAGAAATAAAGTCTGCATTTCTGCAGCCAGGCAGTTTGCCAAGGGCAGAATGTCCCCCCAGTTTCAAAATAAAAAGAAAAGAAAATCACTGCCATTTCCCTTTGTCCCCAGCAGGGGGAGCGCACGCTCTTCCAGACGGGGACAGCCCCAACTCCTTTCGGGAGACAGGGGTGATGTCACATTGGCATCTTCAGGGGCCCTCTCGCAGCTTGGCTGAAGCGGTGGCGCGCATGCCCAGTTCATCCCTGGGTCTTGTAAACCATTTCCCATGGTTACAGATTACAGTTTGCGGTAAAACCACCGAGATTTGGCGGGGTGTTAACTTCGGTGGCCAGCGGTGATTCAGCAAATGTCCTGGAAGACGAAATCCTGGAGGACGAAATAGCCTCTCTGTTACACAAACAGGCGATCAGAGCAGTTCCGAGCGAAGAAGCTCAGCAGGGTTTTTACTCCCGCTATGTCCTTATCCTGAAAAAGGACGGAACATCGCTCCGTCCTATTCTGGATCTGTCTGTGTTAAACAAGCATTTGAGAAAGTACACGTTCAGAATGCTCACACACAAAACGCTCTGTCGCTCAATTGACACAGGCGATTGGTTTGTTACAATCGACCTCTCAGACGCATATTTTCACATTGCCATTTATCCACCACACAGGAAAAATCTCAGGTTTGCTCAGAGCATAACGTACGAGTTTCAAACTTTCCCATTCAAGCTATCTTTAGCTCCGAGGGTGTTCAGCAAATGTGTGGAGGCAGCGCTGTCTCCGTTAAGGAACAGTGGCATCAGAGTATTCTCTTACATAGACGATTATCTAATATGCTAAGGATCGCGCAAGCGGGCAATCAAAGACTCCGGGGTGGTAGTGAGTCACCTCACAGAGCTCGGTTTCACAATCAACTGGGAAAAGAGCCACTTGGAACCCGCACAGTATACAGAGTATCTGGGGCTCAGAATAGACTCCATCTCTTATCGTGTCACACTTTCAGACCGGAGGATCACATCCTTCACTCACTGTCTTTTGCTCTTTCAGCTGGGAAAAGTCATGCGGTTCCGACTCTGTCTCCACCTCCTTGGCCTCATGGCCTCAGTAATATCGGTGGTACATTTGGGGCTGCTTATGATGAGGGATTTTTAGCGGTGGGTCGCATCTCTGCGGCTGTGCCCTCACTGACATCTTTGTCGCAGTGTAATGCTAACACAGTCATGTATTGTGGCTCTCCGACCATGGAGGAGCCCGACAGCGCTCGCTGCGGGGGTACCTCTGGGGGCAGTATCATCCAGGGTGACTCTGACCATAGATGTATCCCTGTCAGGTTGGGGTGCAACTATGATGGGCAGAGCATGGGCTGTCACTGATTTTAATAGCTCCACTGTGGCCATCCAAACACTGGATAGCAGAAATCGTCCAGCTTCTAGTGGACGAGCCATGGCCACTCCCCCATCCGCAGGGACCTTCTGTCTCAGGCGCATGGGGAGATATACCATCCTCACCCAGACCAGGTCGCTCTCAGGCCTGCCTCCGAAGGTTATTGAAACCATTCAGAGTGCTAGAGCCTCCTCCACCCGTTCCATTTACAGCAGTAAATGGCGGTTTTTGAAGAGTGGTGCCATGTAAAGCAAATAATCTCTTTTCAGTGTTCAGTAGTGGAGCTGTTGTGTTTTCTTCAGGATTTGCTGGACAGAAGGAGAGCTTTTTCCACTTTAAAGGTCTAAAGGTCTAAAGCTATCTCAGCCTGCCATGTGGGATTTGGTGATAAACCTGCCGGTCAGCACCCTCTTGTATGTCGCTTCATGCGGGGCGTGCCTCGAGCCCTCCCAGTCTCTAGACGACTGGTCCCTTTATGGGATCTATCAGTTGTTTTAGACGCCCTCTCCCACCACCCCTTTGAGCCTATCGGGGCAGTGGGGCTGAAGCTTCTCTCTCTTAAGACCGCTCTGCTGTTGGCTCTAACCACAGCCAAGCCATTCACCCCTGTCCATTCATCCCTCCTGTTTACAGTTGGCTCCCGGACTCACTAAATCGTGTCTGAGGCCTAACCTAGCCTTTGTCCCCAAGGCGATGGAAATGTCATACAGGTGCTCTGCAGTAGAGCTGCTGGCTTTTCACCCCCCCTCCTTTCTCCTCGGAAACAGAGCGGAGGCTGAACACTTTGTGCCCCGTGCGGGCCTTAGGGACTTATGTTGACAGAATGGCTGGATTCAGGAAGTCTGGCTTATAGCTGTAAGGGCTTGCAGACCCCCCCCCCGGAACTCCGAGCTCACTCTACTGGGGGTGTGGCCACATCCTGGGCTTTGTTCAGAGATGTATCAGTTTGGGATATTATTACGGCGGTGAGCTGGGCTACACCACACACATTTGTCCGGTTTTATAGGCTGGATGTTGCACAGTCATCCCTGGCTCAGGAAGTGCTGGATGCTGGTGCCTCAGGTTCGACCTGAGATCCTGGAATAGTACCGCAGTGTAGCTTCAGGAGCTGGCGCAAGTCCAGCAGTGGGCCATATCTCCCATAGTGAAACACCAAGCAAAGTTAGAAAAAGAACGTTGGGTTACTTAACTTAATCCCTGGTTCTTTGATACCAGAGTGAGGTGTTTCACCAACACTTCCCTCCTTGCTTGGGCACGGAAAGAAATCTGCTTGGACTGAGTTAGGAGGGGCTGGTCGGCCGTGTCAGAATGAGGGGGCGGAGCCCTGAGCATGGCTCGACAGGTCTGTCATAGACAGACGTGGTGTCATTGGAGCTTCCGTAGTTGGTCACACTGAGGCGATTCCCATAGTGAAACACCTCACTCTGTTATCAAAGAACCAGGAATTACGTTAAGTAACCCAGCGTTGTGGTGCCACATTTGTAAGAAAAATTTATTTGTGGGTTGAGCAGAGCATGTGGGTTGTGCCCTGTAAAACTGAGTGGACACAGGTGAAAGAATATCGGCTAACCAGGTAAAACAATACTGTGGATACATCACTAGATGGCTATAAATACATACTTTCACACAATTTAAAACTTTATATACTCTTGGACCTGAAATTACATATCAGATAATCTCCAGTATTATGTAAAATACTGAACACCAGGATTTAAACTGTATATTACACAGTTTCAGATACATTTGGTTTACAGCAATTCCCATTCTGTTCCACTACTGGCCTAATCAGAGATGGACAAGTAATGCATTACTCTAATCTGATTACTTTTTTCAAGTAACAAGTAAAGTAAGGGATTACTATTGCAAAAAAAAAAAAAAAGATTTCAGAGATGTCTGCCCAGCCCAGTCTCACGGCAAAGCGTGTGATAGACCCACTCGCCTCGCAAGCGCTCGAGTTGTTATTACTGCTGACAAAGCTCAGGTCCCAGTACACAACTGTCATACCCCCCGGACTTTACACCAACATCATTTACTGAGGTTATATCTATCGGGTCTTTATTTCCTGATGTTCGTATGAGTCATGCTTGTTTCAGTCACCAATTCTGAATTATAACTAACATTAAAAACATGTTTAAGGAGGAGAGAGAGCAAATAAATCCGATCTGATCTTTGTGTTTTTTCTTTAATAATCAGCGTGACCTGTGCATAAACGCATAAACTTTATTAAAAGAGATAACACTGGTGTTTCCGTCCTACAGTAACTGTTAGGTTTAACTGTACAAAGCTTGTTCGACACTATGAAACACATACAGACTTCAAGATGTTGACTAATATTTTTATTGTGAATATTAATCATGAGGGTAAACGGGCAGTCAGTCCAGCTGCTGCCTCGGAGCCCTGTACAGCATGGTGCGAGGTCGGCATATCCGGGATATCTTCAGTTCTTTGAGTTAACTCAGAGTTTCCCAGTCGGGTCACATGAAAGTGTCGGCAGCATGAAACTAATCTAACGTTTATCTACGAATCTAATTCACGGGTCATATCACTATTCTTTTACGGAAAATTATCCTTATTACTGCCAATTATTCCAGAGACATGAAAATCTACAGTATAAAGAACATAAAAATATAGCAGTCTAACGCAACAAAGATGTAAAAGAGATGAATGCTTCAGTTTGTCGCAGATCACAGTGGAATGAATGTGATTGGTTAAACAGGTGTTTGTGATCTGTGTTATCTGCATTTCCATCAACGCCAGGCACTGTTAGCATAGAGATTTTAGTAGAGCACGCTGCTCATTTACAACACATTCCTCAATCATTGCCCCATATTAAACACTTAAAACACACTGTAAATAAAAGACTGAGTGAAAACGTGGCGCTTCCAACTGATTTATAACCGAAACGATGAAACCTGCTCCAACAGTTTGAGTTTGTATTCTCTCAGCTGCAGACTCACTGCTGTTTAAAGGTTTGAGATCTAAGATTAGATATAAAACAAACATCAAACATAGACTCAGTCTACGTACACATTTAATATGAGGTCAGCAATTACAGTGTCTGTGTCCTGTTTTAAGATCATATGTAAAATTGTTGTCTGACCTTCATTGATCCAGCTGCTCAGAGTCTGTGGTTACCATGGTTTTCTGCATAAGCAGCTGAATTAAACAGCTGGCACTGTGAAAACTTACCGGCGATATGAGTGTTTATGTTCTTCATTGCAAAAGAACTACGTGACTTGGTTAACTGAAGTTAACTTGGATAACTTCTAGTTCAGGAGTATCATAGATAACGCCCACAAGAGCTGTGTCCTTGGAAATCTGAACTCGTGTGGACTGAACACCACTATACTGAAATAAATAGGCTATTACTGAAATACACATGCTATATTATAAACTATGATATAAATGTGGAGGTGTTATTAACATGTTTAGTTATAAAAGACACTTTCCTGCCTTTAGTCTCAGCATTATTAATCGTCTTCTAACATCCAGAAGTCTGTGATGTGTTTCATAGTTTTTAACAACATGACCGAAACACCCCCAAAAAAACACCTCACACAAATCATATGTTAACCTCATTTATTTTTATTTTAGTAAACTGAAGATTCTAACAGACAGGTGGTGCTTAGAATACAGTTGACTATTAACTATTAAAAAACAGATGATGTAATATTTCTGTACAGGCTGCAGTCTTCATGATGAACATACTGTTTCAAACACTGCTCCCCTCTGTGGAAATGCGCCTTCTCTTTCCTCCTTGTATAAAAAAAGATTTTTAATGTTAGTTTTAACTCAAAATTCACGGTTAAAAAAATCCAATTCATATGAACATCACATAATAAAGAAAAGCAAATGATTCAGCCCAACATGTGCTCCAGTGAGACATTAAACTTCAGTAAAACTATGCAGTTATGAAACTCATGAAAACGATTTTCTTAGGAACAAATAAAACAGTGACGTAAACGTGACCCGACAGAGAGAATCTGAGTGAATTAAGTCCAGTGTTTAACCACTGAGTGCCGTGATTGGATATCAGCTGCTGATAAAGTGGGTTCACCTATAAAATGTCTATCACTCTCCTTTTAAATTCTATTTGTCATCTTTAACCTAGATCAGTCACTCTGAGGGAGACACAAGCTCTAGCAGCTCTGCGCTCAGGAAACAAACAACATTTACTTATTCTTTGCACAATATTTCACCAACATTGCGTTATAACAAGCAGCAGCTGCCCACGTTAAACTATGACTATCACCAGGTAACGTGGGCTTTCCTGAATCAGCAGCAGGTGTTAAACAGCTGACAGGTGAACAGGACATGTGCAGGTAAACTGAGGGTCCGTCGAGCTGATCGGTGGTGTCGTGAGGAAAATGTCAGCTCGTTATTTATGTTACAGAAACACAGAGACACGAGACCAGGTGGAATTTTAAATAAAAAAAATTTCATTGTTGTCTGAAGATAATATTGATCCGTGTATGCATTTGTAGGAGCTGGAGAGGATGGAGACCTTTTTTTGTTGAGGTGTTTAATCATGTTAAACCGCATGATGACACACTGACAGAAAGAGACGACCGTTCGGTAAAAATGAGAATCTGCGGATGCAACATCTGGAACACGGAGAGTGGAATATGTAAACAAATCTAACCGGATAACGTAAAAAACTGTTAAGCTAGAACACGGGGGCTGTGAGCTCGGTACACTCTGTCAGCTGACATTTATTGGAGCTCTATGTTGACAAGCTGACCAGACCTGTGAAGATTATGCAACTACATTTGCGGCTAAAACATTATTACAAGTATAGTTAGTGAGAGAAAAAATATTTTCAAATTTTACTTACAGTTTAGCGCCATTGGTGGTCGTGATTTGAAATGCATTCTGGGACACCTGGCTGCCCCAAGTCCACACTATCACCAGTTCATAGCAATTGATTATCTAGGATCGACCTGTCTTGACTTACTTTGCATGGTAACCAATCAGGTGTTAGACAAGCTGCAGT
Source organism: Benitochromis conjunctus (assembly GCA_015052645.1). NCBI lineage: Eukaryota > Metazoa > Chordata > Actinopteri > Cichliformes > Cichlidae > Benitochromis > Benitochromis conjunctus. The sequence continues at coordinate 8,607 of VOQK01041410.1, forward strand.
GGCAGCGTTAACCCCACCCCCTGAGTTTGATGGGTGAGTCAGATAAAATGAATTCATGAAGTTTACATATGTTGGTATGGGAAATTGTATTTGTTATGTGTATTTGACTTTTGCTATGTTGTCAGGTCGCTCTTGAAAATGAGATTTTTAATCTCAATGAGATTTTACCTGGATAAATAAAGAATAATAATAAAGACCAGCCACAGGGGCAGGACTACCAAAATGGATTAAATAAATACAGCATTAAATAATTAATTAAATGTGTCAATAATTAATCAATTAAATATTTATTTAATTCATTAATTATTGACACATTTAATTAATTATTTCATGCTGTATTTAATTAATTCATTTTGTCAATCCTGGCCCTCCATATGTTTGGACCCATTTGCATTTTAAAATAATGTAGCTGTTGAAATAAAACTCCACCTCATTTCATGACTTCATAAAAAATAGGATTAGGTCATCATACACTTTTGGGATTTAGGACATAAAAAGAAAAAAGCATTATGCCAATTTATTTCCTCCAAGGGTGTCATTTTGAGCCAATGGAAATCATTGTAAAATGTTGCACTCATCCAGCCTGGCTGCCTAGAAACATGTGTTGTTTACACACATGTTGATATTAAATCTACCATAACATGAGCCAGCACTAGCTGAATGTGATTCATAGGTAAATTCATGTGATTCATAGGTAAATATATAGCAGACTCTAGTAATGAAATCATTTAAATTGATTGATTGATTGGTTGATTGATTGATTAAAATCAAATCCCGGCTTTGTCAAATCTTACTCGTGATTAGACTTGTGAAATTACTTCTTTGCTGATGTTGTCCTTCTTGCACGACATGGTTAAAATTATTCCCCCACCCCCAGTGGCCCAGTGGTTCTTTTGATTTTTTTCAGTTCTTATTCATAGTACTTTTAATGATAATGCAAGGTAAACTGTTCATTTCAATTATTATTATATTATTAAAAGTAAATGTTCTCTAAGCAGGCTCCTCCCCCACCTCCAGTGGCAACTCCTCGGTGAACCCCATGGCTTCATTAGGGGCCCTGCAGTCTCTGGCTGCTAGTGCCGGAGCAGGCCTCAACATCGGTTCCTTGGCAGGTAAAAACTCTTAGCTGGACTTGTGCTGTTATCTGCATAGACTGAAATACAGATTAATTTGAGGCAGTACATCTGATATAAATCTTCATTTTCAGGATTTGTTATTAAAAATAATTTTATGTTGGGTTTTTTTTGTTTATTTTTACTATTATCATGCTGACTTATTAATTACCATTGTTTGTAAAGAAGGAAAAACAGTGACACAGCCTTTTGGCCTATTTTCTGATTCTTAGTCTGCTGAAGTCAGTATCACTGTAAACTTACAGATTTTTTTTTCTTGTAACTGATGCAGGCATGGCAGCACTTAATGGCAGTCTTGGCTCTGGAAGTCTTTCTAATGGCTCAGGAAATACAATGGAGGCACTGAGCCAGGCCTACTCTGGCATTCAGCAGTATGCTGCCGCTGCCCTCCCTAGCCTTTACAACCAGACCATGCTGTCCCAGCAGAATATTTCAGCTGCAGGCAGCCAAAAGGAAGGTGAGTTTTGTAAGCTGTGAGTAGATATAACACAATGACATGTTAACTAATGACCGAAGTGGACACTTATTAAAGGAGTTTATACAGAGATCCAGTGTGTAACTGTTTAAAAACCAGAATGCAGCACTACTGTATCAGCATGTTTTAATGTATTTTGTCTATGATTCAGTTTTATCCAGCTTTTACTTGGTCAGTCATAAACCTCAGAAGTTGCAGGCTGTTTTTTTTATTAGCTCGTACCTATATGCCTTAGATGAAAGACATATGAGGTATGAAGAGTATATCTTCATACCTCGGGATCCACCATGAGAAATCGGAAAGTGTTTCTGGGGAAAAGGATGTCTAGAATACTCTGCTTAGTCAGCTGCATTCATGATCTCACTTTGGATGAGCCTAAAGATGATTCATGGATGATTTTTGTTTTAATTTTACACTTTTTCTTCTTTGTTTTTTAATACTATTATGTTATTAAAATATTTGTTGACAACTCTAATTTCTTCATCCTTTTGAAGTAATTAAACATGTAACTTTAAACAAGTAAACTAGCTGCAGAGACATCATGTTACCATGCATCACCATTGTGCCTCTGTGTACCTACTAACAGTTACCAACATTATCAACATGGAGTTACAATAGAAATTACTTGAATAACAATTATCTGACAATGTTTCTCAGATGTTATTGTCATAACGTGTTTTCTGTGGCAACCCTTTAGATTTTAGCAGTGCATTTTATCTCTCACATTTTCTGACTATGGTGTAAAACACTGAGTATGCCTTTAAATGTAAATTGCTGTTCAACTACAACTAACTGTTGTTAAGAGATCTGTGTGCTGTGTTTTAATGCCACTTTCTGCTAAGGGTTTTGTCTTGTTTTATTATGCTGCATCAGCCATGACCAGATGCTGCACTGGTAAGATGTATCTCGTCTCTCTGACATGAGGCTCATCATGTCAACAGCTCCACTTTTAGTAAAAAAAAACCCAAAACAAACTATAAGTGTGAAACCCTGGATTGGCAAACTATGAGCACAGATTAAAATGTGTGTTGAAATTTCAAGATTTCAATGTGTCTTTTTGGAAACATGAAGGTACACTACTGGTCAGAAGTTTTATAACACCTCAATTTTTCCATTTTTTTAATGACAGTTATGCAGTTTAATGTCTCATTGCACTCTGAAATGAAAGCATGGTACAAATAAGCAATTGGAGTGAATAAAGAACTCATGGAATCAATTTATAGACCAAAATGTACTCTAAACTTTTGACTCATCAAAGTAGCCACCATTAGCAGATATAAAGTGGCTTGCTTCGGCCCCCTTGAACTTTTCCACATTTTGTCACATTACAGCCACAAACATTAATCCATTTTAGTGGAATTCCACGTGAAAGACCAATACAGAGTGGTGTACATGTGAGAAGTGGAACGAAATTCATACATGATTCCAAACATTTTTTACAAATAAATAACTGAAAAGTGGGGTGTGCGTCATTATTCAGCCCCCTTTGGCCTGAGTGCAGTCAGTTGCCCATAGACATTGCCTGATGAGTGCTAATGACTAAATAGAGTGCACCTGTGTGTAATCTAATGTCAGTACAAATACAGCAGCTCTGTGACGGCCTCAGAGGTTGTCTAAGAGAATATTGGGAGCAACAACACCATGAAGTCCAAAGAACACACCAGACAGGTCAGGGATA
>VOQK01041414.1:0-10268 GCA_015052645.1 Benitochromis conjunctus
ATTACAGGTACTGCACTGCAGTGGTTTGTATCATATCTGTCTAATAGACTCCAATTTGTTCATGTAAATGGAGAGTCCTCTTTACACACTGAGGTTAATTATGGAGTTCCACAGGGTTCAGTGTTCCATCTTCTAGTTAAGATTTCTTTTGTGTCACAACTATTTTCATCTATCTGCAGTACCAGGTGGATTTATTTTAAACAGTAGGCAGTGTCCAGTTACTAAAGGTTCATTTATACCTTCTAACTAATGACATTTGCAATCCCCACAAGTTAGAAAAAACAAACAAACATGTGGCCGAGACTGACCTCTAGCAAAACATCGGAAGCATCGTGGATAAGCATAACCAGTGTTCCTATACGGATGTAGTTGGCACACCAGGAAAATGATAAGAGCACCAGTGTGGCCAAGTGGTGAATGATTTGCTCCTTAAAGTCCTGATGGAGATAAGAAACACGCACACACAAAGAACACTCCAATCAACACAGAGAGCACTGTCAGTTTCTTCATAAATCTTGTTTGCATATAAACAAAGGGACATATTGTTAAATGACATTAGGACATAAAGCAAAGGACAGAGAGAGACAGAGAAAATAGAGAAAGTATATGGAAGTTAATGAAGCAGAAAACAGCGCAGACACCCCAGTTAAAACAAATAAACATTTCTAACGTTCCCTTTTCATAATGCAAATAAAGTCCTTAAATAGTAGAACAAGTTTCAGAATGCACCAATTATAATAATACCATTAAATATAAAAGATACCATAAAAGACAGTAAGATTTGTTTTTCTTTATCCTGCATTATAATAGTTATCTTTGTACACTCCAATGGACTCTAATTATCAGTCCCAAGGAGGTTTTATGTTTAGAAAGAAAGGGAAACTTCTTCACATGCCTGATCACAATACGTTAAAGATGTTTAGTTTTTTAAAATCTTTCTCTACAACAGGTAGCAATGACAAGACAGCTCATATATCTTCAGAAGGGCGATAGTGCTTGGTCCCTTTCTTTCCAATACACACTGAGTCTTAAAAGTAATAATATTGGATTGAAAAGATGCTTGAACTCTTTTCTTTGCCGTGCTGCTTTGACTGATCAGTTAAAGTAGCTCTGAACCCAAAATGCCTTGATTATATCGGTCCATCAGTGTGGCTGGATATCTGTCCTCACCAAGCCTAGTGTTTTTCACTAGTTTTGCTTTTGGCTAGGATGAGTGTCACTACTGGTTGCACAGGTAGTCCAACTCATCCAGGATGGCTCATCAATACATACCATTGGCAGAAGGTTTGCTGTATCTCCCAGCACAGTCTCAAGAGCATGGAGATACTAGGACACAGGCTGTTACTCTCGGAGCCCTGGACAGGGCCGTAGAAGATCTTCAACCAGACAATAAGAACCAAACTTCATGAGGGTGGCCTGAGGGCCCTGTGCTCACTGCCCAGCACCATGGTGCTCGATTGGCATTTACCATAAAATACCAGAATTGGAAGGTTCTGCACTGGTGCCCAGTGTTTTTCACAGATTAGAGCAGGTTTATGTGACAGACATGAACGGGTCTGGAGAAGCAGTGGAGAACATTATGCTACCTGTAACATCGTTCAGCACGACTGGTTTGCTGGTGGATCAGTGATAGTGTGGTGAGGCATATCCATGGAGAGACAAACAGACCTGTACAGGCTAAACGGTAAATGGACTGGTTCTTATATAGTGTTTTTGTGCTCTATCTGAGCACACAAAGCGCTTTATGCAACTTGCCTCACTCATCAACTGACACCCATTCATACAAGCACCTTTTTCTATGCTTTATTTTTCTCTACTGAAGTGCTTTCAATCTAACATTCACACACATTTATACTCCCGTGGATGCATTGGACAGCAAACTAAGGTTAATATCTTGCCCAAGGATAGGATCACTTTGAGTTGCTGCAATTAAATGTTGGGAAATGGACTAGCCTGCCGATATCACTTTCTCACTTTGATTCTCTGTCTTTGAATTCAGCTGTCTGTAGGCTGATCATTGTATATATAGCATCCTTTCCAACAAATTACCCAGTCTATATGAGTCTGGTGTGTTTTCAAAGTCTTCGTGTATTTTCTTGAGCAGTATAATGCTTTGTTGTAATGCAGTTATCATTTATGTATACAGTAGCTGCATTTCTATCGTTGAGATTAAAATATGAGTAAAATTTTATATAATAAAATATAATATGACCTTTTTTCAGAACACTAATACTCTTTCACATTTTTAGAAATGGCTAAAATGTTACACTTCACATTGTGTAAAGAAAAGAAGACAGCAAATGAATGGACTGAATTGAAGTTTGCGGTCTCTAAGAACCACTACTTACCTTTCTCTTGACATCAAAAGCAACACTGAAGAGAAGACAGCCATAGAAACTCATCTCCAAGATATAATACCAGTACTGAGACTCTAGCATGGTCTGCAGACAGGGAGACAAAGAGACAGATTCCAGAAGACAGGGCATGTAACATAAAATTATAATCAGTTATGCAGACAAAGGTTTTGCCCCATAAGGTTCTGTTTTTTGTCCTAGACCTTATAGCTAAAAATAAACTGCAGAGGAATCTGTTGTTTAAACTAAGCTGCAGCTTTCCACGCAAACGCTCCTACAGGTTGATACTTCCACTAAAGACTCTGAAAGAAAAGTAAATCTGAGTACTAGTAATTAAAGTCCCTTTACACGTGGGAAGAAACATGCCAGGTTTACAATCCTTTCACACATTAAAGTACAGGTTTTTTTTAGTTTGTACTGATAGCAAACAAAAGAAAAAGTACAATGACAAGTTGGTAAATGTATTTTTGTCTTTTTTCTATGAACCTTTGCGTTATCTATAAAAATACTTGTAATTTCTGCAGAGTTTATGGACTATTATTTGTTAAACCCTTTGAAGTCACGCTGAATGCCTGCACTTCACCTCTGTAGTGGTGTACAGAAGAAAAATTACAAAAATTGTGTGATGTCCAAAAATGTATGGACCTAAGTGGATGTTAGACAGAGGTGTGTAAGGTGGATGATCAGCTGGTCTGTTGGGATCAGTTTGGCTTTGTGACCCGCCTTTGTGACCCGACTGCTTCGTGTAAAACTTTTGTTTAATGGGAGATGTATTTATAGACTTAGTTATTTTTGTAAACTACACTGATCATTAATCAGATAATCTAAATATAAGTTCACCAACAGAATAAATAATCAATCGCAGAGAGTCACAGCACTGACAGAAGTGCTGTGGTCATCAGAAACTGATAGCATCTGTTTTCTAAACCCTTCCCTCAAATTCATCTGAGGGAAAGAAAATATATATATTGTGTTTTTTGTTATAATTCTGATTTTTTATTTTTTCTTGTATTTTCCTCAGTGGTGTTGTGGTTTTCTGTGTTTTTGCTCTTGATGACTGATTGATGATTAAGGCATGTGGGAGAGTATGCAACAAACCTGCTTGGGAAAACCTGTCCATACTTCCCTAGTATCATAAAGCCACTCTTTCTGCAGAAAAAAAAAGATATTATATTTGTACAAGTACATTTCACAATGTGAAATAAAGAAGAGTAGTGAAATGTTAGGTTAAGAGCTGTTCAGACAAAAGCCTAATGAGTAAAGAAACTTAATCCATTAACCATTGCTGCCTTGAGTTGGAAAAATGTCGAAATGGTTATGTTACTTACATCACGCAGCGCTACTATTCCTCCAATAAATGCAGACAGGTAGAAAACAAATCGCCAGCTGTTGGAACACAATAAAGTTATTCTTAATATCAGAATAATGGCAAATACACTCACACAAACAAAGAGCAGTAACCTGGCCTCTGTGAATTTCTTCAGAACTCCAGGGCGGTCCTGTCGGCGTCTTCTTCTAAACCAGCGCTCCACTTGTCTCGTGGACAGACTGCTTTTCTTAGACAACCCATCAATGTCAGCCTGGTATTTAATACACATGCAGACAGACACAAAAACACATGCAGATTTGTTTACATATGTGTATCGTGTATGTGCTTAAATGTATGTCTAGCCCACTCTCGTTTCAGGTGTGTAAATAATGTTATTTTGTCAAAACTGCAAGAATCTCTCGGGCACATTTGCAGACAAACTCTGAAAAGTGTGGAGTCACACTTCAAGCTGTTGAAGGTAATTAAAGGGCAGGACAGAAATATGTCCACAAGCTTTGAGACATCCTTGACGTTTGCTGCCAGAAACAGTAGCTTGCAGTCAGCAGAACTCCAGAAATATATTAATGCAATTTGTTGTGATGTGGTTAAGATAAAGTACATCACTTATGTACCAGTCTGTTCTCATGTTCCCACTCTCTACGGGTACTCCAGCTTCCTCCCAAAGTCCAAAAACATGCATCGAGAGGACGGGTGGTTGGTTGGTAGAGAGATGGATACTTTATTGAACACAAACACATATACCACATACACTAACAAAAACAAACTGACTACACCAAGTTACAAAAAATGTTTTTTTACAAGAGCTCTATGTTCACTAACCAGTCCAGTTTGGTATGCAGATGAAGTCCCAGGTACCTGTAGGTGCTGACAACTTCCACATCATTACCATTACAGGTAGTGCAGAAGGCCTAGCCCTGCGGAAGTCTACCTTACACCAGTTTACAAAGTTCTCAACCAAGCTCCTATACTCTCCCTCCTGTCTATCCCTGATATACCCAACTATAGCTGGGTCATTAGAAAAATTCTCCATGTGACATGTTGCAGAGTTGTAGCAGAAGTTGGCCATGTATGGGGCAAAAAGGACAGGAGAAAGCACTGTCCCTTGCATCAATGCTGCTGACCACAGTCTCTTAGGCGCAGTCTCTCAGCCTCACAAACGGTGGTCTTAGTGAGGTAGTCCGTTATTGAGGATACCAGGAGTCCAGCCCCATCTGCAACAACTCATCTCTCAGTAGTGGGGATTGTATAGTGTTCAATGTGCTGGAGAATTTTCACTTGTTCCATTGGCAGGTTTTTTTCACTTAATACAAGATATTTTTGCTTGAAATAAGTGAAAAAATCTGCCCGAGGCTTTGTGGACTGGAGCCAGCAGAACTACCTCCAGATCAACACTGGAAACACCAAGGAGCTGGTGGTAGACTTCCACAGGCACAAACATCCTCCACTGCAACCACTAAACATCCAAGGTATGGACACTGAGGCTGTGGATAGCTGCAGGTACCTTGGTGTTCATCTGAACAATTAACTGGACTGGACTCATGATTCAGATGCAGCACCCATGATGTGGGATGGAGAGATTTCACAGGTCTTTCCTCCCTACTGCTGTCAGACTCCACAACATGGTCTCTGCAGAGGACCACACACGTGCAGACAGACACACAATCCAATACACCATGGTAGCCTTTGCCCAGTCTCCCTGATGTGCAATATTACCAAGTGCAATTTTTCTGATGCAACATAGTATTTATTCTATTTTGTATAGTACTTTATTCTATTGTATATAGTATTTTATTTTGTATAGTATGTAATTCTATTTTATCTTATTCTTTTCTATTGTTTTTTTTTTTCGTAATTTTTTACTGCTCTTAACTTTGTACTGTCCACTTTCTGTCATGATCAAACATTTCCCACGTGTGGGACTAATAAAGGCTTATCTTATCTTATCTTTACAGCACTGCTGAAGAGGCGACGAAGGACATGCCTGACAGAGGTCACCCGGTGACTTTTTACAAACCACCAGAGACGCCGATGGCACTGATAAAGAAACTAAGGTAGACCACGAAAGGGAACCAGAGAGAAAAGCGATGCACACCAGACCAGTACCAGGGACACGTGAGCCCTGTGTCAATCAAGGAGAGACTGCAACAGCACAGAAGGAATCCATTATAAATGCAACACTAGTGCAAGTAATGGGTAACATAATCTATTCTCCCTGAACTACCGACTTTTTTTTTTCTTAAACTTTCCTGATTTCTGAAAGAAGAGTCAATATAATGACACGTAAAGAGAAATGTGTAATATTTAGAACTATTGCCTTGTCTTAATTGAGCTGCCAGGAGTACTGGTTCATGTGCAGTGTGGAAGAATTGTGCGAGGTGTGTGGCTGACAACCTTACAGACATAATACACCAGACCTGAAAATCCTGTTTTATTTGCTTATTATCCGTTTGATTGTTATGTTGTTGGCTGTAGGTCAGAGCAGCACTGTTCGGTCAGGCGGTATTGTTATGTTTATTTTGACAACAATGTTCCACCTTAAAAGTGCCAAACACTCTTAATATCCTCTCCTTTAATGTAAATAGAATAGTCAGCCCACAGAAAAGGTCCATCATACTGTTTAAACTAAAGAAGGAAATGGTTCGCGTAGCCCTTCCTCAGGAGACGCATTTGTCCGATCAAGAACACAAAAAACTAGAGCGAGGTTTTTATTAGTATGCCTATTCATTATCACACAGATCTGGGCACCGTAGAGAGGCTGCAATTTTGATATCACGACAAATCTGTTTTGAATATTTATCTGATAAAAGGATAGGGAGGGCTGATATGTACTGGTAAAGGGGAGAACTGATGGTTTTCCAGTGACTATCCTCAATATATATGCAACTACCGGGAGTGACTGGGCTTTCTGTACGCACATGTTGTAGCTGATGACATCTGAAACTGAAGGAATGTTGACATGTGAAGGGGACATGTTACCCAAGGCTACCCAAATGAGATGTTTCTAAAGCAGATATATTACAGCAAAAATCATTAATAAGGAAAATAAATTGTATTATTACAATATGTGTTATTGATATCTGGAGAGATGCTAATCCTTCTGGGTAGGACTACACACTCGGCTCCCCACTCTACATACTCGACAACTGATTATTTTTTCACATTTCGTAAGGACCAACATAAAGTTAAAACTTGCGATAGTGACACAACTGACCTATCAGACCACTCTCCCATATACCTATCTATATGTAAATTCACAAATCAACAACCTGGACCTAATTCTAGTATCCTGAATGATTCAAACATTAAGGAGAAATGTAAAAAAGAAATTGGTCTATACTTTCAGGAAAATGACAAGGGGGATGTGACACTGTGCGTGCTGTGGGATGCCTATGAAGCAGTTATACTGGGTAAAATTATCACCTGCACTTCCCTGATTAAAAAGCAGAAAAAAGAGAAACTTGGAAAATTACAATTAGATCTCAAGGAAGTAGCTTTTAAGATAAGAAAGCACCAAGCGGATAGTACAGTCCATAAAATAAAACACCCCAAAACTGGGTGATGATACTATAATATTGAAATACATCAGAGATCTGTACTCCCAGCCTGACCTAAATAATGATTCCTCAGATCCTATCCCAGGGTGAGAAGCAGGGTACACCCTGGACAAGTCTCCAGTCTGTCGCAGGACTAACACATAAACAACCAGTCGCATTCACATTCACACCTATGGGCAATTTAGAGTTACCAATTAACCTGTCCCCACAAACTGCATGTCTTTGGACTGTGGGAGGAAGCCGGAGTACCCGGGGAGAACCCACACAAACACGGGGAGAACATGCAAACTCCACACAGAAAGACCCCGGCCTGATGGTGGGATTGAACTTCTTGCTGTGAGGCAACAGTGCTAACCACCGTGCTGCTATCGCCACATCATATAAAAAAGAATAATATAGAGGCAATGCTGATGCTGAAAATGCATCTGACTCTGTAAGATGGTGACTAAGATGTAAGATTGATTGAATTAACACAATTCAATCAATCTACAATAAACCAGCAGCCAAAATGAAAATAAATGGCAGTCTATCAAAACCATGTACTTTTTATTTGCTTTGTTTATTGAACCTCTTAGCCAGCACATAAGACAGGATAATCAAATTAGAGGAATCAATATACAGGGAGACGATCATCTCTCTTTGCCGATGATATGTTTATCCATGTGGGCCAACCAAATGAATCCCTACCCAGAATAATGGCGATATTAGAGGGATTTGGATCAGGCTATAAATGAAATGTTAAAAAAAAACAACCTTTAACTTCCAACCTGGAATTGAATTTAAAAATAAGCACAATCTTGTGGTGATATGATGTAGAGACAATAAAAAGCTTTTTGAAAAGAACGTGGCACACGTTTAAATCCAGGTGGAAAGACAGAAGAACGAGCCATGGGTGGCAAATTAAAGTTGTATTATCTGAAAGACCCGGATAATCCCTGGATAAAATTATCTTTTAAGATTTGGAATGAGGTCTGCAGAGAAAAAAAATTATGTTAAGATGTTGAGCTGTTGATATCTAACTGCAATGAGACAAGATTTCGAGAATGGACATTGAAGGGCCTCACTGCTTATTCTACATTTAACCAGAAGGAGGAGCCAGCTGACTCTTAAGGCAAACCATGGCTTTAGATACCTACAGACGAGAAACAGATGTAATGAAACTGTAGAGACCAATGCTGAGAAAAAGGGCAGAAAAAGGATTTCTAAATATAATATTATAATTTGGAAAATTGTTGCAAAGTTTTATTTATTTTTTGTTTTCTTTTTCTTTGCATACTGTTAAAATCATGACCAAATATATATTTCTAAATAAAGATTTTACATTAAGAAAAATACCAAATACAATCGGCAGGGATTAAACTGTCTTTTATAAATGTTTGCCTCCAGTGTTTAGCAAAATTGTGTATGGACAAATACTGCGTACATAAATGTCAGGTTTCTTTTTTTCAGGAATGTTGTACTGCTCCTAATGTAAATACTTTTTGCAAGATCATCAAAAAAACTACAAATTTTTTTTAAAGTGTGCTGCTTCTCATGGCCTCGCTCTCCTGTGGCCAAGCAGGAGTGTGCTCTATGGGCCAGATGCTGGATGCCATTGTCCACTCCACTTTCTCCTGGTGAGCAAACTGCACGGTGGGCACGGTGAAGCTGAGGGCGTAGCTGATGAAGCAGCAGCCATTCCAAAGGACAAGTACACAGCGGTCACCACCAGATCCTTGTTTCACAGACACTTGTATTTACAGCTGTCGTTACTGTGCAGTAAATGATGGGTGTCTCCACTCAGACAGTATCGCCACATAAGCGCTGACATAAGGAGAGAAACTCACAAACTGAAGTTTTCAAACTGTTCCAACATCTCCCTCTCTATATCTACATGTCTCTGAGCATCTGTGCTGGAGTATCATAAAAATGGCGGTAAAAACCGACACTGTCATACACTCGTGTCTTCAACCCAACTACGACGACCGTGGTGCATTGTGCCGGGGGTGCGGTCATTTTTAGCTCATAGTTCACAGACGCTACTGACTCTTTGAACGATGAGAGTTAGAGAGGAGAAAGCAGGCCTTCACAGTAGATTATTAAATGAAATAAACGGACATTATGAGTACAGTGCAGTAAAATGTAGCTCTGACTCAAACTATGAAGAAAAAGAATCATGTTAAAAATGTTAAACATGTTAAACATGTTAAACGGGGACATTGTGGAACATAATAAAACGAGGACTGCTAAGCTCTGTGTGATATATGACACACTACATTATGTCAAGATTTTTTTTCATGTATCTATTTTTGCAGACCTAAGGTAATCAACGTTAGCACTTTGATCATCAGGACTGCAGGTGTGTGACGTGGTTTACCTGAGCAGGGTTTCTACTCTGAGTGCTGAAGTAGAAATCCAAGACAGAATTTTCCTCAGCTTTCAGATAGACTCTCTGCTTGATGCCAGCGCAGACTGCAAGTGGTGTTGCTATCCACCTGAAATACCACAAACACAATCAGCAACAATGGAAAAAGACATTTTAAAGAGAACAGGGTTATTTAGCTGTTACTGTGTCTGTAGCCATGGCTGTGCTTTGTTAGACCTGTGGCTGTTTGTTTGGTTGGTTCTTTTTGTGTTTATGTGTGTGCGTGTGCAGTAGTGATAGTGCTGGTTGGTTGTGCTGGGATCAAATCTATCACAGCCACACTCCAGGTTAAAGCTGAATTTTTCCATAGCAACACAAAATGAACCGTAGTAGCAACTGACCTATCAGAACAATAACTATACCCAGCTACAGTATCACCTGTCACAACCAGGAAGACTGGTTACAATTGTGCTTACTACCAGCAACCACAGCTGCTGCTTCACAATAAACGATTAATGAACACTAAAAGCAAGTAAGTGAAGTGTTAACCCCCCACCACCCACTCCTCTACTGGTTAGGTGGTTTAGGTGCACAATGTGGAGCTTACCTTTCAAACAGGTATCTGATGAGTAAAAAGGTTAAGGCATAGGGGACAGTCACATAAAGATGGGAGGCTTTGGCATAGA
>VOQK01041417.1:0-24627 GCA_015052645.1 Benitochromis conjunctus
TTAATTTCAACGATTTTTTCATTACATAACTGACAGTCTTCTTGGTTTGGTTTGAGAATATAAGAGCCTATCTGTGTCCGATTTTGTCTTGGTTAGAGGTAAAAAGCTGGTTAAAATTAAGTGCTTTCATGTACAGATTTAATTCAATTCAATTCAATTCAATTTTATTTATATAGCGCCAAATCACAACAACAGTCGCCTCAAGGCGCTTTACATTGTAAGGTAGACCCTACAATAATACATACAGTGAAAAACCCAACAATCATATGACCCCCTATGAGCAAGCACTTTGGTGACAGTGGGAAGGAAAAACTCCCTTTTAACAGGAAGAAACCTCCGGCAGAACCAGGCTCAGGGAGGGACGGCCATCTGCTGCGACCGGTTGGAGTGAGAGAAGGAAGACAGGATAAAACACATGCTGTGGAAGAGAGCCAGAGATTAATAAGAAGTATTTAATACACTGGTGTCTTAATTCGCTGCATCTCAATATTCTAGAGCTGTAATAGCTCAGATAGCAAACTTTACAACAGCTACAAGGACGCTCTCACTAGCAAGGAGCATATTTAGAATGCAGACACAGTGAGCATGAATCTATTTCAGTGAATCAATGCTGCTCCGGGAGGGGCCACGCGCCTTAACACAGCTATGGAAAATAATTGTGTATTGAACTGGCGTATGATAGAGCAATTGTAGCCTTTATTCTGAGCTCTGCAGCTGGTTTGATGGTTGCCATCACACTGCATGTTTACACACTGAGGATAAAGGAGTGCTCTTAAACAATTACTGCAGCTTTCCACGAGAAACTGGAGCACAGGAGGATGCACAGCTGAGCCGCGATCACCTTCTACACGGAAAGTGAAGAGCAGAAAACAAGTAAATAAGACGTGCTTAAGAGGAAAAGATTAGATTAAAACAAGCCCAGAGTGATTAAGAGAGCTGACATAGATACCTTGGTTGGATTTTTGGATGTGCCAGTGAGCGGGTATTGGATTAGTTAGAAGCAGCAGGAACGCGTAAACAGCAGTAGCCATCAGTCAATTAAGTGTAAAGCCTCCCAAAAACAACTAGTTTAAATTTGCTTTTCATTTAATCTTCTTTGAGTGTCAGTGAGAGTCACAGCGCTGCAGAGTGAGCAGTAGAGAAGTGAGAGATTAAGCGAGTCCAAACAACTGGGCACGAGGACTAAGACATTAAAAGCAGCCCCGCTCGTGGTGCACAGATGCTTCTGGCCAAGCAGGATTTCAGCGCTTTGTTTTTGTGCAGGAGTTAGACAAACATCTGATTTCTTTTAACAAGTTATCCGCGGATGAATCGTGGATGTCCAGATGTATCCAGATTTCAGATTTACTCAGCCGCCTGCGTTTCACCATTCAGCCGTTATTCAAAATTATTTGAAGAGGGAAAAAAACCCCACATGTCGGTGCTGTGATCTGTTTGTCAGATCGATCAGTAAGAAAATCCCCGAGACTCCCCGAGTCATCAAGTGTGGCTGCAAATCTCTCTGCGGTGTTCACTGGCGTCAATGCAAATAATCAAATCACGTTTACAGCACAAGAAAAACAAACCCTCCTGACCTCGAACGTTTCACGAACAAGGAAGTACTCCTCATTAAAAGCAGGCATTGTGCTTTGCAGGTTTATATTGATCAATGTTCAAATCGTTGTCTTTTCAGGGACAATGGTCTGATTAAAAGCAACATTTAAGATTTTTTTTTTCCCTCCAAAAACATGCACATGTGGTGGAAGGGCGATTTCCCTTTAGGCTCCATCCTGCCAACAGCTTTCACCAACAAGGGATTTTTCTCATTTTTACATGTGAAAGAAAATCCACAAATTCAGTCAGTAACAGCCCAATTATAAGGCCTGCGCTACCAGTTTAATTTTTTTTATGGCTAAAAGTCACTTTAGAAATGTTCAAATCATCATCAGGCCAGAGTGAAATCTGAAAAACTCAATCAAAACTTCACATTTCTTCTTCTTTCAAGTAAAAGCTGTAAATTTATAGCGAGCGAGTGAATAATAACCTCATACAGTCAAACACTGATACTATTGAACCCATTTTAAAAAATCTCTTTTATAACTACCAAAGTGGATATACAAGAAATAATGCTAAATGTCTTTTATTCGTCGTGTCACTAGGTACTGTCTTCACTGAATGTACTTTCAAAAGAATTTTGAATTTTATTCATTTATTTTTTTTTGAGGTTAGAAAAATACTGTTTAGATAAATGATGTTAAGTGATGACGTACACGTTAACCATGTAAAATATGGATGTAGACAGTATTCATTATATGCATTTTTATGTTCTTGATGATCAGTCGGCTAGATAATCACATTACGATAGTCCAAAAAGCTCTAGCAGCCCAATTACAGTCCAGAGGTCCAGGTCAGGACTCCAGTTAGCTGAGGTGAAGCCTACCCTGTGTCAGCACACCAGACACACTGCTCCAAGTGGACATTAGAGGAACTGCAGTTTTTGGGAGCGCCGCATTGATTTGTCAGCCTCTGGACAGACAGATGAGGACAGGCTTGGGAGATGTTTGTCTCTGAACATGATTAAGGATTATTTGAACCTAAATAACCATCATTTCCACAACATAAACAAGCTGTTTGTTTCTTAAACCTAAAAAAATGTATAGAAGGGTGTGTCATCTGATCAGCACAGCAACTTCTGACCCGCTTTTAGGTCCACAACCTGTAAAGACTTCAGCTCCTGTCAGTATAGTGACATACATTAAAGAATGTCACAGTTTTGGACACAGCTAACTATCCATCTGTGTTAATTCACAAGCTCTTTGTTGCATTCCCACCGTGGCTTAGAAACTTGCAGTGCGCTTACATGCTGGTATTGTGTGCCTTAAAAAGAAGATGAGGAAACTCTGGCTTAGTGTGAGATGATGAAGTTATGGGCCTAAAGCTCCTCATTGTTATGTATTTGTGGTCCTGCAGTCCAGCACTGTAGAATATAAGAGTCTGAAGGAGAATATGTGAAATACTGTTTTCTGTGTGTGCAGCTGAAGTAATACCTGCAAGTCGAGACAAAGGGGCAAAGCGCCCTGGCTCTTTGTCGGCATCTTTCATCGGGGCCAAGCCCAAGTGATTTAGAAACAATTGCAATGTGAAATCTGCGTCTGCTGCAATTGCTTAAATGGCAGCTCAAGTATTTAAACATGCTCAGATGATTTACACTCATGCCTGTGCGCTGTGCTAAGGGGATTCCTGAGCAAAGTCATCTGCATTCAGTAAACAACGTGTTATTGATGAGTTGATTTTATGTGGCTTTGCCAGTGAGCGAGCCGGGGAAAGGATTAAGTCCCCAAGCCAAAGCCCAATACAAGTTTGAATAAGGGGATAGATGTGCAGTGCTCATTGTAGAAGGAGAGGATAAGCTGTGTTCAACATTAAAATAACAGCTCAATACCTGTGATATGAAAAGGTTCAGAAAGCTCAGCCGTAAATGGGAAATGAGCCCGTTTACTGTTTCAGAATGAAAAACCTTCCACCAAGAGTCCACGATGGGGAAACACCACTGCTCCAATACTGTGTTTGGAAGAAGACTTAATTTTTTTTTTTGTTGATAACAGCTTAGCAAGGGACAGCAGCTGAGGAAGGACTGAGTAAGAGAGGAAAGGTGTAACAACAACAGCAGGTGCCGTGAGGAATCCGGAAATGTTCTAATCCACCGTTCTTACAGTTCGGAGATATTATTGCTTCTGTGACTTGTTTCGGTTGTCACATCTTGCCATCGTCTTTCCATTTCAGTCCACAGTTTGGTTTCAGTCATGGTTGTTGTTGGTGCTTCAGTACTGGTGCAGTGTCTGCTTGGGGAGAGTGTAACCCAGCTTATTGTTTGTAGCGATAATTTACAGATGTCCTCGAAATGCATCATATGCAGGCAGTCTAGTAAAGGGGACGGCGGTTATGCAGAACACGTAGATGAGAAGATGTAATTTACAATTTTTTTGTGGTCTGTGGTGGAAAACCAACCAGGCTGCTGTGTTGATGAGGTGAGCTGCTTCAGGTACAGGTGAGACTGAAAATGAGTGCAAGGAGTCCAGTTGGAGTAACAGATCAATGTATTTAAAGGTGTGCCAGATGTGAACACTAGGGATGCTCCGATCCAATCCCACCAGTGCTCGCCGTGATCAGGAATGGTAATGACAATTTTATTTAACATATAGCACATTTCATTACATGTAAATTCAATTTGCTTAACACAGAAGATTAAAAACAGAAGAACCCATGCAGGTTTACAATGCCTCAAGGCAGTGAAATCAACAGACTAAAACAAAGCAAAATGCCAACACGTATCAAGTGTAAGCCTGTGCGAATAAAAAGGTTTTGAGTCTGTTTTTGAATGGATGAAAAGATGTAACTGATCTCAGGTCAGCAGGCAGGTTATTCCAAAGAACAGGACCACAGTAGCTGAAAGCACTCCCTGCACACTTGGATCTAATTCTGGGAACAATGAATTAAACGTGAAATACTATAATTACCCCTAAACTATTATATAGATGCTAAACTAAAATGTTATTGGTTTACTGAGACTGTTACCTTCATAGCATGAATATTTCCAGTTTTAATACTGTGAGGGACAGACCCCCACAATACAAAAGGGTGGGTGAAGTGCTAATAAACTGCAGCAGTTTAGTATCTGCGATGTAGAGTAATAGAAACAAGCTGGGGACAGGTTAAAGGAGCTAAAAGGTCTGGTTTTCACCTACATTTGAATAACAGGTCCATCATTGGGCCAGTTTATAATTCTCCACCAGCAGATCTTAATTAAATAAACACAGTATTACAAAGCAGAAAAAAATAATTTTCTTTTAAAATTTGATTGTGTTGTCAGAAAAAAAGAGGACTTTAAGCCTCATTATCAATACAGTGAGAAAACTATCCATCCCGAATCGCCACAGGTTTTAAATAACTCTGCATTCAGAAGTGATTTACAGCTCCAACACCACACACATGCAATTATGAAGACTCACAACGGTGACAGTTCGAGCCCCCAAATTGCAAGCTTGCCTCCCTTTTATCATATTTTATCACTCGACTCTTCCCCAACCGACCGGTTCCAGTCACACGGCCAGACAATTGAGTGTTTGCGAGTTCTGGATCATAATTACGTCTGTCCAACCTTAAAATGCGTCCTCTTGCAACTCATGCTTTTCTCATGAGACGCTGATTCCAGTCTGTCTACATAAATTAGATTTCTGAA
The DNA here is from genome assembly GCA_015052645.1 of Benitochromis conjunctus. Lineage (NCBI taxonomy): Eukaryota > Metazoa > Chordata > Actinopteri > Cichliformes > Cichlidae > Benitochromis > Benitochromis conjunctus. The sequence goes on from VOQK01041417.1 coordinate 5,219, forward strand.
AGTTTTGAGACACTCCTTGTGCTTTTTTAAATTTTCTATGAGGAACCCTGTCAACTTAATTATCACCTAGCCTCCTGCTGTGGACTCTCCTTGAAACGCCCAGCTTTATGTGCACTGCACTCCTCTGGCCTTTGACCATCACCCCTCCTATTCATCATATATCTTTAGAATACCGCTCCCACCTCGGTGCACAAATATTTACAACAGAGAAGTCGGGTATTGTACTCCTCTGGTATCAGCCGACCAGCAGATCCTGCTCAGTCACTTCTTAACATCGAGTGCTCATTTCCAAAATGAAAAGCAGCAATTAACACATCAAGGATGACTTCAGTACCACGCTGATTTTTTTTTTCCACCTCCTCCAGCCTTTGCAGGTAGAGACGACATTAAAAAAGTCCCCCTGTTGTATGATAAGCATTTCCTCTTCTGTGATAAGAAGCCCTGGGATAGTGACTGTCAAATGAGGCCAATTAATGATGGCTTGATGTGATGTTTTATCTTTTCAAGGCAAGTCCGCAGCTCCTCGCTCACTGTTTTTACCTCCCAGATAAGCTTTACTTTGTTGACTTTGCCCCAGTCTGCCCCAAAACCAAAGGCACTTATTAGCTACCTATCCGAGAGTGACATGTGTGGCTACAGGCCAGCGTTGAATAATGGTCCTTCACTGTCATCCTCTGTAGTTTCTGGATTAACAGTTTGATTTTAAGCCATCATATACACAACAGAGCTGGATAGCATTTATTTAGGCAAGAACCAGTGTTCCCCCTTCGGCTGCTGAGAAAGGCCGTTTGGATCGCTCATGACGAGCGCTGTTTGTTTTGCTGTGCAAAGAAGCGCTGCATACTACAAAAGAATGTATGACATGCTAATATAAGGGTTCACCACGAAGATATCACAAGTAGACGGAAGACTCGGTTGTTTTATGTTTAGATCAGATAGCAGCTATTTAAGATTTAAAGAGTCAAATGCTTTGGGAGAGTTCCAGTGCTTCCTCCTCAAAGGAATTTACTATAGGACTGCATTTTTAAAAAAGTTTTTAGACAAATAAAAAGGCTAAAGCTAATGATGTCCTTGCTGAGTGTTTCATTTTCTGAAAGTCGGTGAGAACTTCTTCATATTCATGACTTTATAAGGACTTAAAAATGTTTAAGTTTGGAGAAGCCATCCTAAGAGCTCACCTGCTTCATCAGTCTTTTCAGAATTGGTAGGAGCCTGTGTTTGGACTTCATTACTCATAGTGAGAAATTCACTGAGAGAATTGATTTTCAGGGATTCTTAGATGCGGTCACAAAATAATTGTTGCCACTGGGAGACCATAAAGGTCATAACTTTGTGACTTGTGGAGCTTTTGCCTCCAGGGCGTGTTAGTAATGCATTCTAACATGTAGGTATTGTTGTGAAAGCATGACCTTTTTCTCAACCTAACAACTCCTTTGGTTTTCTTAAACCTAACGATAACTGTGAGTAAAAACATACATATTAACAAAATGAAGGTAAGTTTCTCACAGGAGACCAGCCCCTGTGTCCTGTGTGACAGTCCTCTGTATGCAGTCTCCATACTTCCCTTTCTGTCCTTCTAAAACTTTTCCTCCTGTTTTTCAGGATTGGTTTGTTGGAAAAATGTTTCTGAAGTCAAATTAATTGGACAAAATGAAAATATGAGAAAGATGTTTCATGCTAATTTGTGATTTGTGTGTGAAGTTAGAAACTTTTTTTATAGGCAACGTTTTATTTCAGGACATTCCAGGATGGGTGCATTATCAGTTTTGTACTAAAAGGCAGAAACATTTATAATGTCTGAGCTGGCCTCGTCTCTTGGGAAAGAGTTTTTAAAAGTTCAAATATTTAGTGAGTAGATGACTCGCTCCCTCACCAGGTCTGCTCGATTTTGAGGTGCTAATTGGCGCTGCTTGTTGGTGGAATATTGGCGACCAGTGAAATGGACTGGTGGCATCTTCGCGTATCAATTATTGCATTGTTCAAAGTTCAGCCGCAGAACTTTCCACCCCGTCGGTGAATTTTGCAAGTGCGACCTCATGTCACTTTGCTCCACTGAGTAACTGTGAGTGCCTCAGACAATCAGCAGTATCGCTGTTATTCAGTTGAACTCTTTAACTCGGTTTTCTCTCACTAATTAAGTCTGATCAAGTCTCGGATAATGCTGCTACACTTGTGTGAAAAAGCATTAAAGCCATTAGAGGTGTGGTATTCGTGCCATCCGTCCATATGTACAGTTTCTCAAGATCATCTGGTAGATCAGCTTCTGTTGTTTTCCATTGATTTGTGAAAATCCGAAATATATACAGATGTCTTCTTTGTTTATTGTTGATGCAAATATTATTTTTTAAGTCTGCCATCTTCCGCAGAGGTATGCGAGAGATGGTTAAGGTTGCGTTGTGATATATTTACAGCTGTCAGTCAGTAACCTCCTGAGACTCAGATAAGATAAACTCCTGAGACGTCGCATCTTACCACTTGCAGTATCAAGGAGCACATACTCCAGTCATGCAAGCCATCCAATTCTATTTGATATATCCCAAGCCAATACAAGCTGTCAGTCAGCATTAAACTCAGATTCACATATTTACAGAAAAGTTGTGCTGCTGTCATTAGGGAGCAAAGGCCAACAACTCAAGTAAACTACTCAACAGCTGTTCAGAAAAAGTCATGCAGATCATGTTAGGAAGTTGCAAGTTGTTACTTTAGCAAAGAGTCGTTAACCAGTGGAATCAGTGGGTATTTATGTGCCCACATCATGCAGAAGTCTAATTTTCTTTTATACTGTAATTCTGAAACTCAGCAAATGAATGACGCCACTCCTGAGTACAAAGGAAGTTTAGAGAGCATATTCAAACATTACATTTTCTCAGTAAGTGCTTTGACCCTTTAAACTCTCTCTCTGCGTCTTGTTTGTGTATGAATAGTACATTTGGATTTTTTTATTTTTTTTTTAGCACAGATAAAATCTTCAAAGATATGGTGACACCAGAGAGAGTGCAGAGACATTGAAAAACCAATGTTCGATGAATCCTCGTAGAGAGAAATGCTGTTAAAAATCACTGTTTAAGGTCAGTTATGAGAAAAAGAAAAGTGGCAAGTGGATAAAGACCTTGGCCCTGGGAACTTAACGTACATGCAGGATCCTGTAGTGTTAAGAGGGTCAAACGCGGCCAGTAACAAGGCCATGGAGCGTCATTACGAAACTTTTGTGGTCGTTTTGTGTCTTTTTTGGGGGGGAGTATCGTTTGACGTGTCTTTGATGCTATTTTTGTGTTTTTCGTTCCCATTTTGTTTCTTTGCAGTTGATCTAGCTCACGTATTGGTCACATTTCTTGTCTTTGTTGTGGTTTTGACGTAAACTCTTTGCTGTAATTAATCTCTCATTCTTTTGCATCTCTTTGTGGCCTTTTAGTGATTCTTTGTCGCAACTTTGTCTCTTTGTCGCCGTCATTTTCTTGAGACACACCCACTCACATGCATAGACTGTGTATAAAAATTGATGTAGCCACTGTTGCATCACCGAGTGGTTTTGGATGCATATTGAAATCTTAACGTTAGCATTTGATAGCCAACATCATTTTATGTTTCTGGAGTCAGAAGTTACTACATTCGCATGAGAGGGTGGAGTGTCAAATGATCTATTTGGACAAGCAAACATGGTTAACAAGCTGTAGTCGCAAACTGTACAGGTGCATCACACACGATGTGCACCTGCTTATTAGTACAATAAGTAACAATAATGCTAGAATTTCACTCATAACCGAATCTGACAAATAATTTAGCTTTACAGACTTATTAGAAACCAAATTATTTGTCAGATAATTGTTTTAAAAATGCTCCACAAGGTATCAGCAACTCAGACACAGTCTAGAGCAGGGGTCTCCAACTCCAGGCCTCGAGGGCCGGTGTCCTGCAGGTTTTAGATGTGTCCTTGATCCACTACAGCTGATTTAAATGGTTAAACGACCTCCTCAACATGTCTTGAAGTTCTCCAGAGGCCTGCTAATGAACTAATCCGTTGATTCAGGTGTGCTGACCCAGGGTGTTATCTAAAACCTGCAGGACGCCGGCCCTCGAGGCCTGGAGTTGGAGACCCCTGGTCTAGAGGTCTAGTTCAGGCACTCTAGCTCTATTTGTCAGGACACCTATCAGTCAAAACAGCCACACACCTAATTTTGAGACTCTAAAATGTAAAGTTGGAATTTTTCAAGGGAGTTTCTGGTGATTGTCTTGTTTTCTGTAGCCAAAAAAAAAAGAAAAGCCTTGAGTGCTCTTGAGAGGAAATGCAGGTTTTCACACTTGCAATGTCTGAGGTAAAGGTGAAGCTGTAGATCACTGTTGATCCCAAAAAGTTGATTCTGTTCATCTGGATGTAGCGTTTTCCAGTGATCAGTGGACCTTGATCAGTGGTTGTTGATCAAGGGTTGTGAGAATTTGCACATTAATGGTCAAGAAGATCACTGTTGATGTCGTGCTGTGAGTGCAGTGCTTATTTTCTATCGCTTAAGTGGTGGTTCTTGCATTTGCTTCTAATGATTTTGCATCTATTTATGCATCTTTTGGGTTATTCTCTGAATTTAAATGTTTGTGATTTGCACCTGTCTTTATGGTTTTTATGGAGTTTTGTTATTTGCATTGCTTGTGGTTGGTTGACATCTTAACCTCTGGGTCTGTGCTTTGTTCATCTACACAGGCACGTTCACCACAAACAAATGGAAGTTTAAAAATTAAAATACAGCAAAGCTGTTGCTCAGATTGCAGGCTTAAAGGTTTTTTAAATTCTCTCTTTGGCTGAGAGAAAAATCTGAGGATGGTAATCTACAAACACACTCTGTATTGTAACCAGGCTGCTGCTGTAAAGGTCTTACGTCAGATCCCTTCTACTTGAATACATTTCAGATGATTTCAGAATGGTTAACTGAAAACAGCAAAGCGACCTTTTCATTTCTCATGCCCCCCCCCCCATCAGCACCTTTTTTTTCTTCTTCGTTGCTCAGGGTGGTTGTGCAGGGTGTTTGATGGGGGATGGGGGGTTGTTCGTCTTTGTAGTAGTCACAGCTCCAAATCTCATTTGTAATGGTTATCAGCTGGTTGGGCTCTTCACAATAGCTAATGGGGAAAACAAATCGGTATTTGCCATGTTTATCATTTGATTAACCTTCATATTATCCCTCTGTGTAATTAGCCTAATTATGAGAGGCTTTACACTGACACTCTGATATCACTTGTATAAACAGGTCTGAAATTTTTTTTCGGCCTTGTTCAAATGGAGCGATGCTTTTCTTTAAAAACAGAGTGTGAATCAGACATGTGTTGCAAGTTCCATCAAGTGATAAAATGATAAAATAAATAAATAAATCTAAAATCCACGACATGTCAAACTGCCTCGTGCAGAAGGGTGTTGTTGGTAGATGTCAAACAAAGAGAGCGCTCCTAGTGCAGAAGCAGACAAGGAACCGTTAATGCCCGTTGACGCAAACCCACCCAACAAGTTTGTTCTTGCATCTCTGGGGAAAACTTGCTGCCTGCTCGCTTTTGTCAAACCAGAGTCTGCCAGCTCTCGTAAGATCTGCGTCCGAGTACAGACTGAATGAGTTGTGATCGGGACCCTCTTCTTTCCCGAGCTCTGAGCATACTTGCTTTGACACAACAAAAAGGTGATTTTGCCTGCTAGCCTCCTCAGTCCTCTTTGTCATGGCCGGTTTGTGTCAAGCGCTGGTGCAATGACTGACTTACGGCAGGTGTTGAAACAGGACGGATTGCAGCTCGTATTAGACGTGAAGTTACTTCACAGTAATGTATCGAGACCTCCGAAGACCTTTTCTTCCCTCACAGTTAATGTAGACCTTTTTGTGACTGTGAGGATACAACTTTAACTTTAGTGTGAAGGCTTCTCTTTTTCTCTAATAAACTTTTCTTGACCAGACCCCAGAGGGGCTGTGGGGTAAATCTGGACCTCTACTACAACACATGTGACCTTTACATGAAATACTTTAAGTGACAAAAAGTGTTTTTAGAACTCTATGCACTATGGTGTAAATATAAGACTAGTGGAAATTGAAAAGAAAACTGCTATTTATTTACAGGAAATAATTCATTTAAAATCTTGGAAAACTGGAAAATAAAATATAAACAAATACCAGCTGAATAACCCATTTATAGTCTCACTTTAACCTCTTATTATTCATAAACCCTCATTTACTCAACTGCCATCAGAGAATACACACAATTTTCAGGTAGTTGTTCAGCAATTGAGTAACTGCCCATTTATTTTGTTTGTTTTTAAATCATCATAAGATCTCTTGAGACTTTTTGGCTTTTTGTTGGATAAAATGAGAAATTTGAGAAACTTTAGAGACTAGAAAAGAAACAATAATTGTTATAGTTTGAAACCTTTTGTTGGAAGGCACATACACACACATTGTGTTTCCTTGATGCTTATCAAATGTGTTGAATTGATTTTCACCTCATAAAACATTTGCAAAGCCAATGCTTAGATTCTTCTTTTCCCCTTTGTTCTGAGCTTGGAAGTTTTGTTCTTTGCATTGTGCCTTTTTACACTTTTTTGGACAGTACTGACAGCTGCAGGTTATCAAGTTCACAGTAGACTAGTGAACTTGTAAGGTGCAAACACACTGGGGTATCCATTGTTAGGAAGCAGATGTTATGGAAAAAACTGGGCTATAAGCAGATTGGTATTGACTTCTTGCTACATCCTTTTTACAGATGTAATGTACATAACCTTGATACATTTAAACAAAAATACAGAATAAAAAAGAAAATATGTGACACCACAGTCATTTAAAGTATGCACATATATATCAGATTAAAGTACTGGCCTGTTCTTTTGCCACTAAGGGGCCTAACCAAGACCTCTCACTGTGTTGGGAATTAACAGAGATGTTCTACTCGACCTAATCCACACCATACATGCTTCACAAACATAAGTAAAATAAAGTAATGCCTGACATATAGGTGCAGAGAATTGCTTGTCTTGTCCAGAAAAGTACATCCTTACTTTGAGTATTATATTTATGCACAGTAAAAGCCCAGACTTGTCAGCTGGATTATTTGTAGGTCATAGTGTGATAATGCTTGGACGAAATTACAGGAAATTGCACTGAAATACTCCATGTGACACAGATTGAATCAGTCCCTGTGTTAGATTACAATTAGAAGCCTTTTATTGTCGTTATACTATGTATAACAAAACTGTAGAGCGGTACATCTTCAGGTGTAAAAAGAACAAGAATGCAGTTATTTACACAGTAAATATAAAAAATTACTATATATATATATTTTTTAAAACTGCTAAATATATACGGTATATGCAAGATCTGGTGATGAGCTAAGAGAAGCGGTCATGCTAGGGTGTAGCATGATTATGCAAGTATTTTGTAATTTCACAACAACTTAATTAACGGTAAGCAATGATATTATAATCTCTATGATATTGCTTATCGATTAAGTAGCACTTGGCTGTGATATTGCACAGGAGAGAAGTTATTTCAGGAGGAGGATAAAGTGGTGTAGCCCCCAGATGTTGGCATCGCCATGACTTTTAGTAAACCTCTACTTTGAGACATGCAAAAAGCTAAAAGTAATTCACTGTTTGGTGACTGCAATGTAGAAGAAATGTCAAATACATTCAAAAAATCTATTGGACTTATTTTTTCATAGTTTAATACTCACTCCTGCAGCACAATATTCTATAACAATAAATATTTTTTGTTAATTTCCTTTATTTTTATTTACTGCTAATCAATTACGCTGATGTAAATGGATCACATCTGGTCTTAAATGAATAGAGAAATGACTGAATTGCCTACAGCGGTAATGAAAGATGATCTTGTCGTGGAGCTGTACTGTTTGCCGTGTCTATGTTTCAGAACATGATGTTTGACTTACCCAGCCCTCTGATGCCCTGACACTGCTATTGCTCCTCTACTATAAAATTTTTAACACTAGAAAAAGGTCTAAAACAGCTTTTTGCTTTTATTAATATGCCAGCACGGCATGGTGTCAGACTTCTGGCACCTTCAAATATTTACCCTTGTTCACAAAACATTTCCGGATCCGTAATGACCACTTTAACTCTTTGCTTTTCCTGTTTCCGAACAGTGGAACGTAGAGCGCGAGTGCTTGTTTGTGTAATGTCGCATTAACCTGTTCAGCTATTCAACCAGCCCTCTAAAGCAGAGCAGGTCCAGTGCTGGAAAGACTCCTGCAGATGGGAACCTTTAATTTTTAAAGCATTTTCATTCGCATGGCTGATCCCTCCGCACACTGCGTCACGAACCGTGAGTGCTAATCCCAGTCGCCAACCACCTCTTTATTTAGTATGAGAAATCTTCCAGCCAAAGTGGATCTCCTTCTTCGTCTCTGCAGTGTCTTTTTGAAGTAATGTTTTGATTGGTGCCCAGTGAACCAGATCTGTGTAGCTTTAACTGAACTCTGCTCGTGGGACAGTGACCAAGGTGGAAACCAGCGTAATTGCCCTTTTAATCTTAGTTTACCTTTTCTTATAAAGACATGCTCGTCTTATATAAATACATTATTTGAGTGTTTGTTGATGAGAAGCAGTGTGTGTAGATTAATGCCAAAAATCAGAAATTAACAGTTTTAAGTTTTAGGAGTCTGAAACATCAAAATGCACAAAACCTCAGTGGTTGCGAAAACATTTTGTAACTGTGTTTCTAATGTTTGGGGTAAAAAGGGTTAAATTAAAACCCTGCACTGGTTGTGATTTTAATTCATTAATTTTTTTTGTTGATAACCTCACTAAAAAAAATCCGTCTGTCATGTGCAAGGTCAGGTGTTTAAGCGGTTAATCGGTGACCTTTTGTGTCCTCCCTATAGACGGACGTCGGTTCCAGAACTGAAAACCGAAGCGAGTGTGCAAGTGGTTAAATCTTCATTCTTTCTAATGGCCTGCAGGGGGCGACTCCTCTGGCTTCAAAAAAAAGTTGTGATTGTATAGAAGCAGAAGCAGCCCAAGGTTTTATGATTCCTTAAGCAGAATTTGATTTGAAGTTAGTATGTCCATGCGTCATCATTTGTGCATTATACATGTAACAAAGTAATTATCGTGGCTTTACCACATGCGTGCACAAAAAAAAAAACACTATACAAAAATATACAAACAACTTGTCTTGCGTGATGTTTTGCGTGCTCCTGGGGTCTCCCTCTTAGTGTGGGGCCTTAAGCAGCTGCTAAGTCTGCTTATGCCTCAGGCAGGGTCTCTATAGAAGTCTATGAGGGGAAAAAAACAGCTCTTGGTTCCCTTGATGTGTGACCTGAGTAAACTGTTTCCTGTTAAGTTTTTGGTTTAAAATCTCCAGTGTCATGTCCTATTTTAAGAAAAATAATGTCTGTTACTTAATGTTTGGTCCCCATTAGCATCAAAAACATAAGCTTGTAGTGTACCATCACTTTCTCAGTCATATCTCATCACATCTTATTTCAAAGACTCAGCTCAAAGCCACACAACAAGACTTTGATAACCAATGTTTGAAGTGACAGTGGGCACGTCCATCCATTTTATACAGTTTGTTGTCATGCCTGTTGCAGACTTTACTATCATGGCTCCTGGTGTAGATTTCATGAGTCAAAATGACTTCAGACTGGTACGGAAATTGATACCTGAAGCCTTCCCAGTATAACCAGTTGATACTGAGCAGTACTAATAAAAAGTAACAAGGTAACAGTGAAGTGTTTTAGTTTTTGACCATCCATCCATTTTCTTCCGCAGTTGCAACTGCGTTATCAAATACCAGTGCAGTTAAAGCTGCCACATTTGGTATTTATGTATAAAGGAAATTACAGCAATCCTACCCACCTCAGCTGAGTTATTCACCCTCCTCTTTTTTAGCCTCTCCATGTTTTCCTGGGCCACATCCATGATGCTTTGCTTCACTCTCCTCAGCTTTTTTGGGGGTTTGTTTTAGCTGTCGAGAACTGTGATGTAGAAGCTACCCGAGCATTTTAAAAACAGACGCTTGTGAACAGTGCGCGTGTGTGTTTTCTTATCTTTTTTTTCCGATAGGTTTTCGACATGTGATTCAGCTCGCAGCCTCAGAAGAGTTTTTGCTAGAAAGCATGTCATCCTTTTTCCTCCAATCTCTGAACCTTGCCATATTATGTTAGAATTCAGCTCTCTCAGTGGTCCTCTCTGGATGGTTTTGTTTGATAGTTTCCTTGGTGGATATGAAAGATTAATGCAGCAGAAGCACCTGCAGCAGTTCCTCAATGACAGCTGTAAAAGTGCAGCCGAACAGCTGTGAGAAGACAGCCCGGCTGCCGTGCCCCCATAAAACAAACTGTTAAACACGGTGTCACCGCTTTGTGAGTCATCCTGTAACTGCCCCGGCTATCAGAATTGATTTTCCTTCCATGACCTCCAATAGTGTTTTTTTGTGACTGCGAGTGTACCTTTTGATGCGATTCCTCACTATGTTTTGGTTATCCTTGTGTGCTCGTTCATACATGTTTTCTTGCACTTTGTGTCTGCATTCTTATTCCAGAACTCATAAAAGATGCATAAAAGAGCAGACGGGCGATGCTGTGATCAACTAATTAAATGACAGGAGCTCAAAAGAAAAATCCACAGACCTTTGTTGTGGTAGAGAAAGGCCTGAAGTAGGACTTGCAATTGGTCCACGTATTTAGTCATAAGATGTTTACAGCAAACCTTCCTATACGTATGTCCTGTACTGCAGAAATTGTAATTGTGTGGTTTTCTTCTAGTTGCTTTTATTTCCTCCCACAGTCCAAAGACTGTGGTGTGGACTGTGGGTGTGATGGAAACTGCAATGGTGTGAATATGTTCGTCTACCTTTTATCGTCTGATGGTCTGTCCAAAATATACCCCCTCAGTTTCTCAAGGTGAAAGGGGAAATCCCCCGATTTTACAAAACAAAGCGCTGCTACAGGTGTGAAAGAGTTGCATGAGCGCTTCTTGAGGCCGAAGAGGGAATTGCGTCATCAGGGTTCCGGCCACAACTTGTAAATGAAAGGTGTGAAGAAGCTTCTACCGGCTTGAATGTCTAGTAAAATGGCCTGTGGTTAAGGTACACATCCTAGGTTTTTAACAAAAATAAAAATAGCTACCGTGTGGTTCTGCTGAACTGTTTGAGACCATTTATTGAAAAATATGCCCATCATGACAAAAAAGTGATACTTTGTAATTTTTTATTTTTTTTGGATATATCTGCTGTTCCAATGGTTGGTGCTCATATGAAACATAACCAGCGTATCATATATTTTCATATATTGAGTAATCCCTGCATTTTCTTTTTCCTCCTCTTGGACCCAAATGATGTCACTGAGTTGGGGTTTGCAGCTTACTAGAAGACCCACCCACCTATCATTTAAACTTTATTTGTGAGGGGCAGCCAATCGGAGCAAAGCTGGCTTAAAGTGTCTTTAGTCTCGTGTGGCTCATAGCTGATAACTATTACTCTGTACCAACTCTGCAGAGATTGGAGACAGGGGTTGGGAAAGATTGGCCTAAACATTTGGATAACTCTTGGCCTTAGACACTTTCTGTCACTGAAATCATAATCACTATGCACACATGTCATAGTGGATGCACTCTAACGCTAGTGAGCTCAATTGTTAGATGTGGAAACCTTTTCCTCTCTCTGTGTTTTTCTTATATTTTGTGTCTCGTTGTATGTTGCCATTTCAAGCCTTCATACAACGGGCTCTGCTGGAGTTCCTTGCCACTTTTCGTGGTCCTTTATCAGCAGTGAGTGTTTATTAGACAGGTTTAAATGTAAGCTGCCGCTGCAGTAGATGTGGCTTGTTTGCTTCCACCCTCAACCTCATCTGTGAAAAAAGCCAGTCTTCTGTTATTTACACAAAGGACTTGCTTTGGACTGGCTGAAGTACATTTCTGAAATAAACTGCTCTCTAGAGTAGACCTTGAATGGATAAAATAATGGCGCTTAAAGACATATGGAGCGAGTGTGTGTTTTTTCAAATAGTTTATTTGTTTGTGTTTTAAAGGAAGAAAAAAAATAAATCATTTGACAGATGAAATGCTGAAATGTACGCGTACGTGTGACACGCCTGTATGCAGCCTTTTTGAGCTTAAAAAAACCCCGCCAGGGTGCCTCCGGGGTAAACTGCATCACAAGTCACTGAACCATATTGATCATAGTCAATTAATATGTAGCGCACAAAAGATTGCGAGAAGACCTACTGAGGAAGACTGCTGCTATGAAACGGCACACTCCCATCCAGACAGTCTCCAAAGCATCAAGGAAGTGGCTTCGCTTTGCAGCCCTGAAATCGTAAAACCCGTGCTACAAACAAAGCTTCAACAAAAAAAATCCAGAGCACTGTTATTAAACTATTTGTACAAGAGGTCACATCTTTTGAACACAATCAGAGATTTCGTTTTTATTTGAGGCCCGTCCAGAATTATTATTTTACTGTAGTCGTGATTTTCGGTTTAAAATGAAGGCCGCTGCAATTTAAAAACCTAGCTGTTCACACACGTAATCTATGAATCACAGGAATGATTATATGCTGAAGTCATCAGTGAGTTGGCTTCTGTGTCGTGTGCTCAAAACGGCACAGAAGCCACTTGTTTTGCAGAAACTTTATTTAAAATAACAGATGTGAGTGGGCTTAATGTGCACTTTAGGGCCCAGTATCCATAAAGCGACGCCCCGCTGCGCATTATTTGGCATCATCAAAGAATGCAACCACACACTGACACAGAAATTTTCCTTTCAGGATGTCACATATTGAGCCTTACTCACACATCCTAAGATCATTTCTTCTCTTTCCTTTTTCCTTTCAATTCATCTTTTATTTTGTTAGCCATTTGAGCGTTGGGAAATGAAAGCATTTGCATTGAAAGGACAGGTGGGTGTGAGACACCAGCGAGCGTCTGAATTGTAGCATTAAGAGCAGGGGGGGGGAATCAAAAGTAAGAACCATTCAGACGGCAGGAGGAGCAGGGATTTGAGCAGATATTAAAAGATGATTGTGCGTGGGCTTTTACTGCTGTGCTCCGGAGAAAGAATGTAAACCCTGTATCAGTCAGAGTGAGGATAATAAACAGTAAAAACATCAGAACACAGCACAACAAACACAAACAAAAAGAAGGATGGGGAAAAGCGCGCCGTATAAATAGTTCAAATATTTCAAGTGATTTCAGAATGCGATGGTGAAATACTGGAGGTTTGTGTCCTCAGCTGCTGCAAGTTCCTCCACTCTGTGGTGGTCTTCCCTTCACTGTAACTGTATTAACAACATGCACGTTAAACAAAACCATCAGTTAGAGGTGAGACATGGTGCGATTTTGGAACATTTTGAGAAGCTGGACTCGTTCTTCTCATGCACCCTCCAAAAAACAAAGAAAACAGAAACAACATGAAATTAAGTAATAAGTAGTCAAGTGTTGTTTTTTGTGTGTGCGAGTGCGTGACTGTGGATCAGTGTTCTGTCATTCCCAAACACTCATCTGATCTCATTGTTGACAGCTACATCAACGCTAAAAAATCATTGATGGTTACATCAGGGTTACAGCATTTTTCAATACTTTTTCCTCTTCCAAAGTCTTTTTGTTTTTAAAGTACTTTGTTGTTTTCACCGCTCTTTGTCTCTCATATCACTCTTTTGATTTGTTGATCTCGTGCCTGCATCGCAAGCAACTGTGCAAGTAAAGAAAGCGAAGGCTCAGAGTCAGAGTTCAAAGTGATTTCCTTTCTACTTTAACGCTTTTTGTTACTTTATTAAATCGGACACTTTGCTCCATGTCAGAACACGCTGTTTATTGCCTTGTTTTTCGCTTTACAGCGTAATTCTGCCAGCCGCTTTAAAGCAGACTCAGTTGTCAGGGCGGGGGGGGGAAGTAGATGTGATCTGTGTACGCTTATAATTAGTGTAACTTGTGCAGCATGTGGATATAGTGGCCTCAGTCACCTCTTTTATGAAGCAAAGACGGTGGGAAACGGTGACACATAGAAGGTGTTTAATGCAGTAGGTCAGGTCTCACTGAAACTGTCAAACTCACATTGAACTTGAGCAATTTAAAAAATGTGAGTAAAAGTACAGTTTGTACTGCTGTCATGTACAACTGGTGGTAACTATTCAGATTTTTAGTCATGTTGGTTTTTATAGAGCACTTTTCTACTTTGTAACATGCCTCGTACCCATTCACATGTATTCATACAGGCACTTTTTTCATTGCTAACATTCACACATGGTTAGTTTACCCATCCCGTTGCCCAACGTCAGCCAAAGGTGAAGGGTTAGTCTGGCTAAGTGCAGGGTTTCAGTTTCATATTATAAGTAGGGGACTAATTTACAAAAAATAATCAACTAAAAGTAAAACACTCCTGACCAGTCTAAAGGTTAAACATCCATCTATGCAAATACGTGAGCTTTAATTTTTTAAGAGCTTTTTGAAACTGTTATTGATGTTATCAAATTATTATTTTTTTGCTCCTGAAATGTGTGGTTGTTGCTCCATCTATAACACACAGGATGTTTGCAGGCTGTGGCTGATATTAGCTGTGCTTGCTACATCACAATACTTCAGAACTGACCTGGTTAGCATGTCTTACTTTGGACCTTACTCGTTTTCACATCACTCGGAGAGAGTGGCGTAACGTCTGTGGGCTCCTGTGTTACAGTTCATTTTACAAAACAAGTTCAAAACGTGAAGAAACAATAATGTAAATGTAGTAATTTATCACTGTTGTACCCATTTAGCTGGTAGTCATACACTTGGATAGCATCATTCCTTGTCATAACTGAGCAATATTAATGCTGACTCTTGCCATTATAGGCTGTAAATTGCAGTATGCATGCAGAGAGAACGCTGCTCTTTGCCACAGTTAACATTATAACTCCCCTTACCCCCCTCCCATTAAATTTGTTGTCCCTGCTGCACACTTTTACTTTCTGCATCGGTCTTGAGTTTGCAGCTCCTGACTTTTAATAATTCTGTGTCCCCTCCTTAGAACCATGTGGAACCCAGCAAATGAGCAGACAGGACAGGTGACTGCCAGGATGGAGACCACTCCATCTTTGGGTAGTGCGAGCATCTCCGTCTCGCAGCAGCAGGCACCTAAGAAGTTTGCCCCTGTGGTCGCCCCCAAGCCCAAGTTCAACCCTTACAAACAGATGGGAGAGGCAACACTCTCTGAACCGGGAGGTAAGCACACAGGCAATGTCTTCAAATTGCTTGAACTAAGAAAATATCATTAACTTAGAAAATAATGAAAATGTCTCCACTTTGCAGCGTTTATTAGTAATATGATATTTTTGTTGTTAAACTCTCCATTCTCCATGTTTAGTACTCACCCACATTTCATCTTCTGCACTTAGCAGTAAACCTGTCCTACCTTACAATTGTTACAAGTGTAATACAGTCTTTTTACATTTTACTGTTTGAGTGTCTTGGGCATTTCTTTATTCAGCAATATATTTAACAGTCACTGAGACAGAAACCTAAGTGTTAAATTTTCTAAATGCTACAACCGCTTGTTCAGTAAATATTCCCATGTGTACTTCATATTGATTTCCATACAGTGCAATTCATAAAATATACAGACAACATGATTTTCACCCCTAAAATGCTCCTTGATGAAGGACACTAAAGCATATATGAAGTGACGCTAAAGAGCATTTTATTTTTTGATCTTTTTCTTGTTCACTAATCACTAATATAATTTCAGTATGGAGCTTACATTTGTAATTTAGCCATATAGTCTATCATTTATGATAGCAACTGCTACAATGTGTTAGGACTGAATGGAAAGTTCAATTCAATTCAGTTTTATTTATATAGCACCAAATCACAACGGTTGCCTCAAGGTGCTTTATATTGTAAGGTAAAGACCCTACAATAATACAAAGAAAACAGAGAAAACCCCAACAATCATATGACCCCCTATGAGCAAGCACTTTGGTGAGAGTAGGAAGGGAAACCTCCCTTTTAACAGGAAGAAACCTCCACTAGAACCAGGCTCGGGGAGGGGGTGGCCATCTGCCGCAACTGGTTGGGGTTAGGGGAGGAGGACAAAGACACACTGTGGAAGAGAGCCAGAGATTTTTAATAAGTAATAATTAAATGCAGTGAGGTCTATTAACACATGGTGAGTGAAAAAGGTGATTGAAGAAGAAACACTCAATGCATCATGGGAATCCCCCAGCAGCCTAGACTTACTGCAGCATAACTAAGGGAGGATTCAGGGTTAGTCCTAACTATAAACTTTATTAAAAATGAGAGTTTTAAACCTAATCTCAAAAATAGAAAAGACAAAAATAATTTTCAGGGCCGAGTACAATAACCTCAGTTTGATCTGAATTAAGAAGAAGCAGTTAGATGTCATCTAGGTCTTTATGTCTTTAAGACATTCCTGCAGTTTAACTAATTGGTGTGTGTTATCTGTCTTCATGGATACATAAAGTTGGGTGTCATCTGCACAGCAGTGAAAGTGTATGCTATGCCTTCTGATGATACTGACTAAGGGAAGCATATATAATGTAAACAGAATTGGTCCTAACACTGAACCCTGTGGAA
Organism: Benitochromis conjunctus; assembly: GCA_015052645.1. Lineage (NCBI taxonomy): Eukaryota > Metazoa > Chordata > Actinopteri > Cichliformes > Cichlidae > Benitochromis > Benitochromis conjunctus. The sequence goes on from VOQK01041417.1 coordinate 21,765, forward strand.
CTCCATAATTACCTTAGTGTGTGAAGAGGACTCTCCATATACATGAACAAATTGGAGTCTATTAGATAGTTATGATTCAAACAGCTGCAGCGCAGTACCTCTAATACCTACAGCATGCTCTAATAGCTGTATTAAAGTATTATGTTTAACAGTATTGAACGCTGCACTGAGGTCTAGCAGGACAAGTAGAGAGATGAATCTGCTGTCCGAGGCCATAAGACGATCATTTGTAACCATTTCTGTACTTTGATGAGCTCTGAAACCTGACTTTAAAGAAGTCATTCCTCTGCAGATGATCAGTTAGATGTTTTACAACTACTCTTTCAAGAATTTTTGAGATAAAAAGTTGAAGATTGACCTATAATTAGCTAAGGCAGCTGTGTCAAGTAACGGGTTAACCACTGCCAGCTTGAACGCCGGTGGTACATAGCCAATTAATAATTCATACAAATACATACAATATGATTTTCATCCCTAAAAAGGCCCACTGAACCATGTATGAAGTGATGATAAAGAGCATTTTGTTTTTATTTTTTTATTAGTTTGAGATAGGTTCATCATATTTAAGACTGAAACATTAATTAACGGCAGGACTTCTTTGAGCAGTTTTGTAGGAATGAGGTGTAAACGACACGTTGATGGTTGGTGAAAGTAATTACTAATGTGAACTCAGAATGATCAACTGGAGAAAAAGAGTTTAAATAAGTAGTAAATAACTGGTTAATATTAAAGGAAGAGCCAAATTGAATTTAGATCAATAGTAAATGGACTTGTATTTATAGATTATGTTTATATTTTTAGCCATTCAAACTGCTCTTATGCATTTTTACTTGCACATTCATACAGCAGCTTGTTTTAAGAACTTTAGATTTGACACCCAATCAGGATGAGTTATAGATTGATGCAGTACCAGTGGATCGAGCTACTGACCTTCTGATTACCAGAATAGCCTTGGTAAGGCTTCTACTCAGGGCTTCATCAGGTGTCCCTGAACCATCCCTTAGTTATGCTACTATGGACCCGGGAATTTCCCATGATGCACTTCAGTTCCTGGCTCCCTTCTTTTCATTCCCCGTGTGTTTATATGCCAGGACTCCTCTCCCCTGTAGTTTTCTGTGAGCTGGTGTTATGTAAATAAAAAATGAATTGAACAGACGACCCGCTCTGCCTCCTGAGCCACAGCTGTGCACAGCTGTGTGTATGGCTCACAGTGTGACTAAACACCTAAAATTAGCCTTATGAAAGCGTCTCTAGAAACTTTTACAGAGTTCTTTCACACAATCAACCATCAAAGTTATTCTGACCTTCTTGTTGCTCCGAAATTTTGAGAATTTCTAGGTAATGTTTGAGATGTTATGTGGTCCTCTGTTTTATTTGATTTATTTCTGAGTTTCTCTTGAAAACTGGATAATTCACCAGTTATTGCTTGTTTACAATATTGAATTTCTGGCTATTAATTGTGGCAGAGGTGTTATTGCATGCCTAATTTACAAGCAGTGTTGGTAGTGTGGTTTGCAGTCAAGTGTGAGCGCAGGAAGCCTTGTGTTGTCTGCTTTTTTTTAAGTCCCCTGGGTGCTGATGGCTTGTTTTTGTGAGGAAAAAAAAAAGACTCTAGTGCTGCATCTTCATATGCAATACATGTTGAGATGTGAGGTTATAATTTTAACAATTACCAGCTGCTATTAAGATTTACATGTCATGTAAAGATTATTTAAAATTTAGCTAAAATATGTGGATTCCACTTTTATGTGGAGTTGCTTATAATAATCGATTTTCTTTTTTCTAAATTCATATTCTTGAGCAGAAGAAGGAAGCAAATAGAATTAAATCTGTACAGTGTGCTGTATATTTTTACCTTTATAAAGTCATACTTTGCATCAGCACACTTTTTCTACAGCACAATAATAGGAAGACATGCAAATAGTTTAAAACATCTTTTTGTTTAAATAAGAGAGCAGACGAGAACACAGGAAGCGTTTTTTTTTCTTTTACTGACAAGAACTAACACTGAAACCTGAAACATTATGACCTACTCAGAGCTACTTATAGACTTTTTTAAAGGAATTGGTTCTTTTATTTTGCATATGCTATTATAGTATAGTGATTGTACTGCACCATATGACTGCTTTGCACATGTTTTCAATTTAAGCTCCATTTAATTTACCAGTCAGTGTTGTAAACAACAATATTCTCTTTCCTCACTTTCCCTTCCAGTTATGTGTTGTAACGTGAAAATTATCTAAACCTCTGCCCTCAAACCCCCCCCGAGAGCCCTAGAGTTCCAAAACAGGGGAAACAGTTATGAAATTCAGCAGGACGAGAGCACGCTGTCAGGCTGAAAACACTGCTGTCTGTAGGGGTTTGTGGTTTGACTTACAGACCGTCTTGTACTCCAGATGTGTTAGTGGTGTAAAAATCGTTCTTAGATGGCTTCTTTGTCATGAAAAGACACCTTTTTTTAAAGTACATTCCCTATACTACTATACAGTTTCACCTTTTAATTGTCCCTATAATTGTGTTATAAACCAAGAATAGATAGAATGTAGAGCTTGTTTACTTGATCACCAAGTTTTTTGAAGTCTTGGAGAATTCTTGTAATTCTTATGAATTTTTATTGTGATTATGGGCTAACCCTGTAATATTGTTTTAATGTACTTCAACTTAAAATTGACATCTGTCTCTTTGACTTGACCAAGACATTTGGCCTGATTTGATATCTTTAACAGCAGAAGCTGCATTTATTGTTGTCATTGTTTCCCCACTGTATGAGCTAGAGTACTAAATGGAAAAGGCCCCAGAACTAAGCCCTGAGGAACTCCACACTGCTCTTTTGCACACGCACTTGTTTGTGTATTATTGTTTT
>VOQK01041422.1:0-13795 GCA_015052645.1 Benitochromis conjunctus
GAGGTCATTTGGAGTCCAGGAAGCGCTTCTAAAGACCTTCTATGACTCTGTGGTGGCATCTGTCATTTTTTACAGTGTTGTATGTTGGAGCAGCAGTTTATCGACAGCTGAGAGGAAGAGGTTGGATAAACTTATCAGGAAGGCCAGCTCTGTTATAGGATGCACCCTGGATCCAGTGCAGCTGGTGGGAGACAGAAGGACTCTGGCCAAAATAACATCTCTGATGGACAGAGTCTCCCACCCCATGCATGTAAATGTAGCTGAACTGCAGAGCTCCTTCAGTAACAGACTGCTGCATCCTAGATGCACGAAGGAGCGTTTCCGCAGGTCCTTCCTCCCTGCAGCTGTCAGACTGTACAATCACAACTGCTCCCAACAAAGATGTTCACATCAGCACTGGAATTTGTACACTAATCATCCAAACAACTACCACTGTCATAACTTGCACATTATTTTGCACATTGCACATTATTTTTTCTCCCAGTTACATTCTTAATCATTTATACATTTTCCAGTACCCTGCTCTGTAAATATTCTTTTTCTGTAAAAATTGTGTGTTTCTGTTGTGTGTCTTGTTCTGTTAGTGTATGTGTCTCTTTGCTGCTGTCACAACCAAATTTCCCCCTGTGGGACAATTAAAGGATTATTCTATTCTATTCTAGCCTCATAGAAAAAACCTTTGGGATGAATTAGAGTTAAGCGAACCAGGCCTTCTCGTCCAACATCAGTGTCTGACCTTACAAATCCACTTCTGGAATAATGATCAAAAATTCTCACATTCCTAAACTTTGTGGAAAGCCTTCCCAGAAGAGTTGAAGCTGTTATAGCGACACATGGTGGGCCGACATCATATTAAACCCTATGAATTAGGAATGAGATGTCACTTAAGTCCATATGCATGTGAAGGCAGACGAGCAAAACCCCTAGCAGTTGCATGCACTCAAAAAAAATCAAAAGTGACATACATTCAAAAACTATTTGCATTTTTTAAAAGATAATTGTATTGTGTTTGTCTAAATTATGGGATTAAGTTCATGTTAGGTTTAGTTTTATCACACCTCACAGGGTTAAAAGAGCTTAATGTGTTTGGTAGCCCTAACAGCCCTGACTTTCCTTCCCCATCCAGATCACAAAACTTAAACAATAAAAAAAACACAGACAAAAACAAAACATGAAATTTCAACCAATTACTAAATCTTCAATGTTGCATGGAACGACTCAAAAAGCAGACTCTGGAACAGTTCGTTAGGTGGACGGATGAAATCAAAATCTCCTTGAGCAAGATACTAACCCCAAGTTGCTCTCTTATACATTTATCACAATATGAATGTGTGTGAATATTATAGAAAGCACTTCCATAGGACAAGTGTAGAAAAAAAAGTGCTTTGGCGAATGAGGCACGTTGTATGAAGTGCTTTTATTGCTCAGTTGTAGGAGAAAGCCTTCAACCCTCAGTGCCTTGCTTTCAATCATTTTCTCTGTAGATGTTAAATCATCTTCATTTGTATGTTTACATTTAAGTCTATAAGATGTTAAATGATGAAATACACACATCTAAAAGCTGCTGTCTGTAGCTTTTATTTACAAATATGTACATTTATGTCACGCCATCATTTCACCACTAGATAGAGCCAAAGACCAATATCAGTACACTGGAGATTGACACGATGGTGTGATTCTTCATCAGTATAAGATATGCATCTATATTATATAATATATACATCTGTAAAAATGTGTCTTATTTACAGAGAAAACATGTGCTCTAACAACCTTTGTGATATCCTTTTCCCGAGTTCTTTAGAGTTTACAGCCAGTTCTGTTTTTCCTTCATCTCTCTCTTCGTCCATTAGACTACTTTGTCTGTAAAAATGAAGAAAAATTACTTTTTAAAGACTTGTTTAACGGCTTAGGTTTTTTAAAAACCAAAATAAAAGTTAAAGGAAAAAAAAAGGAAAAACAGGAGAACTTGTGACTCACAGATCGCGTGTGGACTTTCCTTCACCCACCAGACCACAATGCCACGATCACTGCAACACCTACAGCCCCACACACGGCGCCAGCAATTTTGCCAGCACGACTGCTGTCATCACCTGCATGTATGCAAGGCAGAAGGAGAATAGCTGAAGTAATCAAGTTAATTTTATTCAACGAATATACCCTGGCTGCACATTTTCAACCCATAAAAAGTATTCATATTTACCTGATGCTTTGGCCTCATCTGCCACGATAGTCGCTTTGCTCAGTAATTCTGTTTCAGTTACTGTTAAAGATAAACACATGGTGCAAAAATTGCCAAATTCAGATACAGACATTAATGCATCTCAGTGGTCTTTCTAAGCCCGCACCACCACCAAGAAGAAAGGTTTTGCAGGTATCACTAGTGATGGCTGAATGGCTCTATCTTGCTGGGGAGCACAACAAACACATTTGGTTTGATCACTCCTAGTGGAATTACACGAAAAATGCTTTTGATAACTAAAATCCACTGGTGGTAATAACTGGTTACAATGACCAGTCTTCAACAATCCAGGCCTTTGAAACAATATTAATGCTCTTCTGTGTTTGACGTACCCGTGGTCGTGCTGTCTTGAGTAGTTGGAGGCAGAACGGTTGTTGGCATAGACGTCGTGATGACTGGTTCTGAAAACATGATAATAAACATGTAAAAATAACTGATCCTAAAAAGTAATGAAAGAAAAAAAATCATGTGAGTGTGCTCACCTGTGCGATAGCTCACTATCACACACCGTAGCTCGGACTGATATTTGGCTGCACTGAGAAAATAAATCCAAAGCATACCAATGAGCAACTGAAATAGTACAGAAACATCCATTTAAAACATTCCAGTCCTCGTGTATTTACTGTATGATGTGTTTTTACTTATTGGATGCAAATCCCACACTGACTCTTTCTCTGCCTGGACTAAGAAGCAGATGGGATGATCTTCACCATCTTGGTTCTCAGATGGCGTCCAAGTCAGGGTGAACTCTCCACGTGATTCAGTGTGTTTTACAACACTGTGCGGTCCACTGAACAAAAGCTTTAAAACCCTTAAACACACACAAACACACAAAGGATAGATTGATCATGCAAAGTATCAGATATAGAAATAAATAGACAGAGATAAACCCTAAGAGGAAACCAAAACAGTATGGCAGGACAGTATTTATTCTGCCCGTTATTCTCCCCTCAAAGGAAGGGAGTATATAATTGGATCAGTTTGTTTGCTTGTGGGAAGTCTAGCATTCACAGCTTTTAAGATATAATGTTCTAATTTTGTGTGATGGTAGATACCGAAAAAACAGCTGATTTCATTTTGGTCAAAATTGGGTCAAGGTCACACCAATTGTAAAAATTGGTAAAAACTTTATATTACCCGCAATTTTGTAATGTAATGTTAGTTTATTATCTTCAAACTTCACAACAATATTCTAGGGACGAAGGCAGGTAAAGCATTTGACCTTGACTTCCATTGTCAGCACTCGAGGTCAAATGTCACGAAACCATATCTTTTTGTTTTTCCAATAGGATGTAGCAGTGAAGCTATAACAGGGTGACATTATCATATTGCAATAAAATTATCATAAAGCATTAAAGGTTCAGTATAGCCATTCCCTTTTGGTTAGAGCAACACTCTCTCAGAGCTCTTGTTTCTTGCTTCATTGATTCTTGGGATTTAACTTGACTCCAGCAGAGGGCGCTCCACCTATAGGGGGATCTGATGACTAAACTTTCACAAAACTCATGTGTAATGGTTGAAAAGGTATATTTCTTTGCAGGCTACACATGGTACTCATATATGTTCTACATTTACTCACGTGGCATCGGTTGCCTCTGCCACAACGGTAATATTCACTGTGTCATTAGTATACATGCGAGCCCCACTGGCTGGGGTCGGAGGTAGAAACTTGGGCAGGTAGACTCCCTCTGAGCAGGATGGCACAGGAGGGTCCACTGGAACAATGCAGGAAAGAGAGTTTTAGGTCATTACCAGATCATTTTAGCTAGTAAAGTAGTGTGGCAACCAATTTAACCCAGATATGACATTTTTAGCAAGCAAAATTTGATAAGACACTGGTTTGATATGTAAGGATCCAGGGGACATACAGTTCCCATCAAAAGTTTGGGACCGCTTGAAAAATGGCAAAAAATCATATTTTGCATGGTTGGATCTTAACAAGGTTCCAAGTAGAGCTTCACATGCAACAAGAATAAATGGGAGTGAGACAAAACATTTTATTGGAAACAACTCTTAAATTTAAAACAGGCTGTTTTTACAGCTGATCAAAAGTTTAGGACCACGTGCCTTTAAAAGGCCAAATCTGTGCAAAAATGTGGATTCATTGTCATTTTCTGTCAGGTAGTTACACTGTCATGACGTTCTGATGGCAAAGGCAAAAAAACGTCCCTTTTTGAACGTGGTCAGGTTGTTGAACTGTATAAGCAGGCTCTCTCATGGCACGCCAACACTGCTGGGGTGGGATGCAGTAAGTCAGTCATTTTGAATTTCTTAAATGATCCTGAGGGTTATGGACAACAAAGTCAGGTCGAAGGCCCAAAACAATTTCACCAGCACTGAGCCGAAGGATCAAATTGATCTGTCAAGACACTGGACGATACTCGACCCAAATTAAAGCTGTTACTGGTGTCGACTGCAGCCCCATAACCATCAGACAGCATCTGAGACTGAAGGGCTTCAAAAACTACAAATGTCTTTAAAGGCCTCGTCTCCTTGAACGCCACAGAACTGACCGTTTGGCCTTTGCAAGAGAGCACCAAACATGGAAAGATGGAAGAAAGGTTTATTTTCTGATGAAAAACAATTTAACCTTGATGGTTCTGATGGTTTCCAACTTTACTGGCATGATGAGCAGATCCCACCTGAGATGTTTTCTACGTGTCAGTGGAGGGGGCGCCATGATGGTCTGGGGTGCTTTTTCCTTCAGTGTAACAGTGGAGCTTCAGGAGGTGCACGGGCATCAGACTAGCTGCTGGCTCTGTGCAGATGTTGCAGAGAGCATCCCCCATGACTGAGGGCCCTCATCTGTGTGGTAGCAACTGGGTTTTTCAACAAGACAACGCTACAGTACACAATGCCCACAGGACAGGGGAGAATAACATCACTCTTTTGGACCATCCTCCATGTTCCCCTGATCTAAATCCAGTTGAGAACCTTTGGGGTTGGATGGCAAGGGATGTTTACAGAAATGGACAACAGTTCCAGACAGCAGATGCCTTTCATGCGGCGGTCTTCACGACTTGGAGAAATGTTCCCACTCACCTCATGGAAACGCTTGCATCAAGCATGCCGCAACGAGTTTTTGAAGTGATCAACAATAACGGTGGAGCTGCTCATTACTGAGTTCATGTTTGGAACTTTCATTTTCTGTTTTGGGGGGGTTTACGGGTTTTTATTGGAGGTGTGGTCCTAAACTTTGATCAGCTGTAAAACAGCCTGCTTCAGTTTAAGAGTTGTTCTCAATAAATTGCATTAAAGCAGCGGTAAAAAGAAGTAAATCTACGTGAGTTCATCTTTTCTTGCTGCATTATGGAGTATAACATCCCTGTGCTGAATTTACTTTCAATAGACAGGATCCTCAAATGTTTAAAAGTTTAAAAAAAGAAAAAAACCTACCCATTAGAACAAATCTGATTGGTATTTTGCTGAGGGCCTCGCTGGGAGTGATATTAGTCTGCACACCAAATTCACTGATGATGATAGTCTTTTTGGGGAAGTCCTCCATTTCCAGCTGTACTGCATATGCGCCTTCATTGCTCCTGTTGGCAGCGTTACATGACAACGTGCAAGCCTGCAGAAGGAGGACAAATAGAGAAAACCAAGCTGAAGTGTTCGGGTTCAGCAATACTGCCATCCTAATATGAGAGGTCAGTCAGCAGGACCACACTCCCTCCATGATCATGGTCAGTAAGACCACAGGAAATAAGTGATATGTAAAATGTGTGGTGAAATAATATTTGACGATATCATATTATTTTGTGTTTCATTAATTTCTTTTTTTTTTTTGTCAATGCAACATTTGTGAATCTTCTGTGTCTTAGCCACTTTGTTAAATGGCTTGAATTGGATATTATATTACAGCGGGAAAGAGAATTTACTATCTAGTTACTGTGCACACAGATTAGCACAGAGTCATTGACCTTGAGGACTCATTACAAGTGGCCATTGAGTTTGAGGAGAAGCAATTTTTGTGATTTGTGGAGAGACAAACGGATCGATGGAAGAAGGATACCTTGTCAGGACTTCAGTTAGAAGAGCTAAAAATGAATCATTTACAATGTTTCTCTGTTGTAGTGACTTGGTTTTTCTGTAGTGTTATTCTGTAAGTGTATGTGACGGCGATTGTAACTCACTTGTGAGATGGTCAGAAAAGACGGTGGTGAACAAGGATTACACTCATCTGCGTCTATGTCTCCAAATCTGCATTTAACCCTGTCTCCATCAGGGTCAAAGGTCGACAGGCTGAAGACTCTCTGACAGTTTGAAGGGACTCTGGCACATAAAAATCACATGCAGTAAATACAATGATAAAAAATCAGCACTATATTTTATGGTTTTAACAACTGCAATAACAATAACACTTCCTCCAAGCAAATAAATTACATGTCCAGAATAACCCATATAACCCTGTTAACATTCATTACATCATTCGACATTTTTTAGGGTTATGGATCAGGATAGGGCTTTGATATCTACACTTTAATAATATTTTCAGTCACGTTGAACACTCAGATGGAAAATCCTGTAACAGAAAAGCTGTATTGCAAAAATGTGTGTGGTTAAAATGTCAGAAGAGACTTTTAAATTAAGTAGCCTAAATGAGTTGCTGGTATCCCAGTGTGTGCTGCCATCTTGAATTTATGATGAAAAAATATGTTAAAAAAAACAATGATAATGCAAGTCATACTTTATTTGTAGACTTTCTGAGTAGCGTTTGCATGTACTGTCACGGTACTGGGACTGCGACCCAGTGTTTTGTGTTTTTTAGTCTTATTTAATTGATTATTGTATTTTTCTCCATGTTTCCTGTTTTATTCTGAAAGAGTCTGGTGTGTTTTTGTCATTGTGTTTAGTTTCACCTCCCAGTGATATCATTATGTTTAATTTCTTTCATGGTCTTTCATAGTTGTCATAGTGTTCACGTTTTTTTCAGACGTTTCACAGTCTTTCATAGTTTTTCATGGGTTTTTTCATAGTTTGATGTTTGCTGCTGTTTTCAGCCAAAATAAAGGCTTGTTGTTTGTTCAGACCTGCACCTCCTCTGTCAGCATCTGTTTTTGGGTCCTGTTTCAAAAAACACCGGCGTACCCCGCCGTGACATGTACTCCCTGTGCCTGTGCAGGTTCTCTTCCTCCCACAGTCCAAAGACATGCAGGTTACGTTAAGCATCATCTCTTAATTAGCCATTTATGTGAATGCTTGTCTGTCTCTGTCTCTCTGTGTTTGGCCTGGGATAGACCTTTCTAATCATAGGGTTACCATGTCTCTAACCCTATGACGCATACATAATGTATTCAATTTTATTTTTATTTCACTGATCAGAACACGCAAAAGATACGATGTTTTTTTAATTTCCCATAAGAATTGTTGCAAATGCTGTAATTATAGCCATAACAGGAGTGAAAAGGCTTACCGCAGGGCAGGCAAGATGGTGGTCTGAGGTGATCTGTTTGGCTGAGATGTGTCAGGACGAGTCCTCAGGTCCACGTTAGTCAGAGCTCTCCATTTCTTCACCTTGTTTTTGGTTTTTACCCAGTCACCACCAGCTAACCTTTTGGGGTTTCAAAGGAGGTAGTTAGGTAATTTTCTATAGTACACAACTTATACTAAGAACTTGTACAACGTGTACTAATTAGTATACATCCAGATGAGAAATCTGATGGGGTATCGTTATCACCCTGCAGGTGGGTGGTTACCTGATGGCCATTAGGTTGCATGGACACTCAATGTTTTGGACATGAGAATGAGGTGATGCAGGATTGTATCAAACCAAATGTGCATCTAACAATAATCTGGAATAAATTTGAATCTTGGCAACTTTGACCTCAAGGTCAAGTTTAAAGGACAAGTTTTCTAAAAAAATCTTGTGAATGTGATAATTGTATAAAGATGTCATCTAGGTGTCTCAAATGATTGCAATTATCAACTCAAGGTCAGGGTCAAAATTACTGAAAATATTGTGAACGCAAGTTTAAATAGATCTTTAACAAATAGCAGGAAATGAAGTATGATCCCGTTTTGATCATGTTTCAGGTAAGACTACACTGTGAATAACAAAGCATTCATATATTAAGGCTAAATAAATGATGTTCTGGTGACACAGGTGTTTCAGGGATGACTCGGCAGGCACTATCTGTTCTTGTGTTGGTGGATTACCTGTATCATAATAGATAGATACATAAAAGAGAGACAATTTGAAATGTAACATTTTTCTAGTTTCTAAAACTTGTTGCCAAATAACATCCATCCATCTTCTTCCACTTATCCGGGGCTGGGTCATGGGGGCAGCAACCTAAGCAGAGAAGCTCCTCCAGCTTAACCAGGGGAACACCAAGCCGTTCCCAGGCCAGCCGAGAGATATAAACCCCCCAGCGTGTCTTGGGTCTGCCTCGGGGCCTCCCCCCTCCTCGCCTGGAACACCTCACCCAGGAGTCGCCCAGGAGGCATCCTTATCAAATGCCCGAACCACCAGGTCTAACATGTGGCTCAAAAAAACTATTCCAGGTGTCAGGTCGCTGGTTTAAAGAAACGTCTAAAAAAGTCAGGTAAGTCTGAACTTTAACGCTCAGCACTCTGGCTACCACGATGCTGGGCTTATACAGAATCTCCTTTACAGCAACAATAAACATTTGCATGTTAGTATTTAGGTTTAGAGTGGGACAGTGATTCTCATGACTCCTCAGTCTTTGCTGTGACTGTGTTTTGGACAAACGTGCATGAAGGCACATGGTATTTACTACATTATTAATTGATGTTTTTGGAATAGTTTTTGGAAAAAACAATTATCCTTTTCCTTTTTCCCTGATTGCCAAGACGAGGGAGAACATAGAAATCTCTTCAGTGCTGTATCTGGCAGGACATCTGGCATAAAAAATCAAATATGCAGTGCTTCCTGTAGTAGCGTGGTGTGTAAATAGGGGAGGAGATGAAAGTAGCTTTGTTGCATATTCTGATTGCCTCGAGTTAGGATTAGGGGCTGGTTTGGAGTCATCATAAATGACCATTTAAACCTCAGAGTATTAAACTGCTTGTTCATCTCATAGGTTACTGACCGTAGCTGAAACACAGCATTGCTTGAAACCTCCCGAGTCATGACTCCTTCCCTCTGACACCACTCTTTGTCCTCCTCATCCACGATGCTCAGCTCCACACTCTCTGTACCACAGTCACCGCTGACACAACTCCATGTGTCTTGATCGGTGCATGAGCGAAAGCTCAGCTTGTAGTGAAAGACCACCTGTAATATTGTAACAATAACGCCTGTTGTGATATTATAAACAGTGATTTGTCAGTGAATAATAGTTAACAACAACAATGCCAACAACATATGAAATCCTTGGCTTAGAGACTGCAGTAAGGATTGCACTGTTGGTTCACACACTGGCTGTTGTGCACAGCAGACAGGTAATTTAATACCCCTTAAGTAAAACTCTGAGCCCCTAGTTCAGACTAAAATTAAGAGACCTGGCATTATTGTTAAAGGTACACCTACCGAGAGAGAGCCATTATGTGTCTTGTCTTTGGGGGTAAAAGTCAGCACTGTCCCAAAGAAATGGTTAGCCTGAGAACCAAAGAGCAGCAGCAGTAGAAACAGGAGCAGCATGGTTATATCCATAGTTGTGATCAGTCAGATTGTCACCCTGTGCAACTAGGAAAGCAATACTTAAGTACAATAAAGTTTAAAATAGAGTAAAATAGAGTCTTTGAGCCAGTTATGCATGCCTCTGAAATGAAACAAACAAAGTGTTTTTCTCCCAGTACTCCTCCTACTTTTGTCTCCTCCCTTTACAGCTATAACTCAGACACAGATAAGTTGTAAACTGAGAGCAGACAAACGGAGGCTGCCTGTTCAGTCAGAGCTTTATGAGGTCAGTCTTTGTACAAGCACGACTTTTCTCTTGATCCTGTTTATTTAGAGTTACTTAACTTTTTGCTCGACTCAAACTGACTTTGTATAGAGGAGTCCCACCTTTAAAATTCACATCTCTCTCACTCTGTTTTTGACAGAGTAGCAGTGCAGATATGATATCTGGCTTCTGCCATTCGTGAGTGTGAGAAGGAAGCAGAAGGGGCTGTACCAACCGTTACCACAATTCAAATATTCTGGCAGTGCAGGAAGCTGACTCACCAACTTTTATAAGCTTTAATTATTACCACAATAGCGCTCTGATTATGTGCACAGATTTCCTCTTAAACCACACAGTCTGATTCAGTGTGCACTATGTTAAACAGCAACTACATATTACTTAGAGGTCCTAAAGAACCTTTTTGTAGGACATTTCATGTGTATGCAGAAAATGGATTCTGGATTTTCAGGACATTCTAATTTCCAGAGGTCTAAAATGCCAATAATGGCTCAGCAGTACATCGTACTACAATTAAGTGTAGCAGACAAAGATTGAGTGTGTAACGTTTTCCATTGCGGGGTGATTGTACAGGTGATTTGGTGGAAGACAACCTGTCTCCAAGCAATCCCAATCTGACTTGGACTGATTTTAGTCACTTAGTGAGTCTATGCCAATGAGTGCAACTCATCTGTGACATGTCTCTATACACTGGGGAACTCAGCTAGTTTCATCCTGGTTGTATTACTATATAAAAGCAAGCTTGCCAAGGGCCTATGTCCGTTTGCAGATAAAATCACTGTACTGTTACAACTAAGTTACTATTTGTGAATGAATTTCTGTTTCAAATCTGTGAGATTCTGGTTGGTTTCTGAATGTAGGTACTTAATGGGAATTTTTGTGTAGATGGCAACAGAGTTCACATTTTTTGCAGATTTTTTACAGTTAATCACAGTTTTATTACAGATTACAGGTAATGGACAAGCTTGACACCACCCATCCATTCATCCATGGATGGATTGACACTCCCCATCCAAACTAATCTCAGACTGGCTCTGCCTTATTGTTGTTTTATCGCCATCTTGACTCACCAAAGTTGTTTTGAAGTTGCCAGCTGACTAGTTCACATTTATAAAGCCGCCATTTGAAAGGTAATGAGATCTTAAGTCCCTTGCGCATGCACACCCCATAGACTCCCACGATAAATGTCCAACTTGACACCAGAAAAAAGGAGTCAGTAATGTTATGTTTTGCACCATCTTTCCCAAAGATGGTGCAAAACATAACAAAACTAATATGACCTCAACATCCAGCTGCAGCTTCAACGGGTGTTTGCAGAATGTTCAAGAAAATTGAAAAGCAGCAGGATACTGACTTAACTTTGTTATTTACAGCATAAATAGCACAGTTGTCAGAGTTGGGCTGATGTTCAATGGTATTTTTCAAATGTTTAAGTTGGGGGAGACGCGCTTTTTTCTTTTGCAAAGACAGCTGCAAAAGCAACAAAAGCAGGAAATGCTGGACACCAGTGGAGTTAGCACAAGAATTTCAGTAGTGACTCACATATGCCCAAATATTCTGACTGCCATTTAAATTTCTCCAACATCTGAAAGACATGCTTTGTAATATTTAACTCTGGATTTAGTTAAAATGCGGGTTGGTTTTCAAAAGGCGCCAGCACAGAACTGGCTTCACACTGAGAAAGAGGACTAATGGAAAGAACTTTAGTCCTCTCAATGTTTAGCTACAGAGAGGACCAATCAAATCTTTATTGGACCCTTATTTACGGTCAAATTTAGTCATCACCTTGAAAGTCACCTACATTAAGACACACTATATTGAGCTTAGAATACTTTACTTAGTATACTTTATAGTCTTTTAGCTGCAGACGTCTGACATTGGGGGGGGGGCAATCGCTAGACTGAAAATTTTATGTTAACTAGAAAAAGTTTGCTCTGCCCCAAAGAGCTCCAAGAAGAAAATGCTGCTCTATCTGCAGAACAAACCCTCATATATTTCATACATGGTACAACTTGTTGGTAGGACTCCTGCATGTTTAGCTTTGATATAAATGCTAGAACCTTTAGCTGTTGGCTTAGGTGCATCTTTTTTTATCATACTTACAGTGTCTCCATTGTGAGCAGACATACACAGACATGTTCATGTATGATCATGTACAAACTTGCTCTCATATTGACAGGAAATAACCAGTTGATGAATATCTGTCTGATTGGTACATGCTGACCTCAGTACTGAGCAGGTTTTAGTTGGAAATGTTAACATTTGTCAATGTATAATCTAGCAAAGATGTGTCAAACTCTAAATCTAACTAAAGGCAACACTATGAAATGGGAATCAGACAATCAGAGAGTGCACAGATATTCACTCTCTGGTGGAAAAGGTTTGGTGCACTGAACGTTGTTTAAATATGGAAACCAATAACATAGGTTCAAAGGTCATTGTCATAAAACGCAGTCAAGGAGTTGCTAAATGAAAAGCTGTTGATAACAGTTGATCAGGGACTACTGTGAATTTTAAGAGTCTGATAGAAGTCTTTGTTGCCACAGCATGTTAACTGTGTTAATGAGCTGAGAATCAATGACAGCTGCACCAAAATATCCAAAGAATACATCAGTGAGCAAAATGTTTTTATGAGCTATGGGAAATGAGACTCTTAAACCAAAAGCAACACAAGACTCTCCGCAGTGTTTTCTTGGAAAGGAGAAGCTTTCACTCAAGAACTTTGGTGTTACCAGAATAAACTAGAGTGTAGATTCGATTGTGAAAGAAGGAAGACATAGTTTTAAACTAAATATAAAAGTAGTTTGACCTCAGTATTAAGAGAAAATGACAGCTTTGTTTCAACAGGATTTATTTATTTGGTTATTTCATGGATAGATGAATGGATGTTTTTTTATTTATTTTTTACATCTATTACAAATTTTCATAATCTGCAATCAGAAATCTGCAATAGCACTTTTCCAGCCAAACCCTCTGGGATACTATATTTTGGTTCATCCAAGAGTGCATCTCATACTATCAGGGAGCTCACTGATGCCCAAGTCCAGATCTGGGAGGAGATCATTTGTCTTTCTTTTAGAGCCCCGATGTTGTCAGGCATGCATACAAATACCTGTGGGCCATACGAACTACTGAGTACAATTTTAAATTGCTGCAGTGAAGTATATATATATAGATAGATAGATAGATAGATAGATAGATAGATAGATAGATAGATAGATAGATAGATAGATAGATAGATAGATAGATATAGATATAAAAAAAAATAAAATAAAAAAAAATTCCCCTCTCGCCCCTGCGGGCGGTGTGTATCCTCCAAGCTCGGGTCCTCTACCAGAGGCCTGGGAGCTTGAGGGTCCTGCGCAGTATCTTAGCTGTTCCTAGGACTGCGCTCTTCTGGACAGAGATCTCCGATGTTGTTCCTGGGATCTGCTGGAGCCACTCTCCTAACTTGGGAGTCACTGCACCGAGTGCTCCGATTACCACTGGGACCACTGTTACCTTCACCCTCCACATCTTCTCGAGCTCTTCTCTGAGCCCTTGGTATTTCTCAAGCTTCTCGTGTTCCTTCTTCCTGATGTTGCTGTCATTCAGTATCACTACGGCCGTCTTCTTCTGTTTATCTACCACCACTATGTCTGGTTGGTTGGCCACCACCATTTTGTCCGTCTGTATCTGGAAGTCCCACAGG